>PVJL010006319.1:72005-94506 GCA_004026885.1 Lyroderma lyra | reverse complement strand
CTGATGCCAGCTTGATGGGTTTTCCTCTAAAGGTTATAGTTCTTTTTTCCCTGGCTGCCTTGAGAATTGTCTCTTTGTCTTTAGTTTTGGACATCTTTAGTACCATGTGTCTTGGAGAAGATCTGTTAGGGTCCAGGTATCTAGGGGACCTGTTTTCTTCTTGAACTTGGGGTTCCAGATCTTTCCATAGGTTTGGAAAATTCTCATCTACTATTTGTTTGAGTATGTTCTCTGTAGAGTGCTCTACCCCTTCTTCTATTCCTATTATCCTGATGTTGTTTTGTCTCGGAGTCAGATAGTTCTTGTAGAGTTCTTTCAATCCTTTTGGTTCTGTATTCCCTCTCTTCCTCTTTCTTAGCTGTTTCCATGTTTTGATCTTCGATATCACTAATTCTTTCCTCCATCTGGTTGGCCCTGTTTCCTATGGCAGTTATTTCATTTCTCACTTCTTTTATTGTATTATTTATTTCTCACATTTCCATCTCAATCTTCCTATGTTTTGAATTTCTTTGTTAAATTGTTCCTTTTGTTCATGGAGTTCCTTTTTTATGTCATTCATCTCCTTTTTTATGTTGTGTATGTCAGCCATGGTGCTCTGCCAGTATGTTTTCATTTCTCTCAGAGCCTTTAGAATGGCTACTTTAAATTCTCTGTCACTTAGTTCAGAAACTTCTAGGTCTAAGAAGCTTTCTTGATGAATTTCCTGATCTTTCTGAGGAATTTTAGTATTTAAGGAATTCATCCTGTCTGCTGGGTTCTTCCTCTTTGACATGAGGGCGTTGTGTTCAGTAGTAGTGCCCAGGAGCCCAGATTGGTACTTTTGTGGTGTCTTGCTGTAGGGCAGACACAAGGTGGCACTGGGGCGGGGCAAGTTTTGGGAGAGAGAGAGGTTGTTTATTTCTTATTTCTGGTCTCCTGCTACGTTTGGAGGTGGTGTGCATCTATGGGAGCCCCTGTGACCGAGGTTTCCCTCCGGAGCTCCCTCACTTACTGTAGGTTTTGGGTCACACAGTTTCCCTGCCAATCTCAATTGGTCGTCCTGCTCATATCCTCAGCTTTTGAGGTTCTCCTCAGTCAGTCCTCTGATGCTTACCAAAGTTGATTTTTTCCTTTCTATCTGTAATCCTTCTGTGGTCTGGGAGGTCATATATGCTGTATCAGCCTAATCCGCCATCTTTTTCTCCTCCCAATAGCAGCTATTTTCAACAGTCATTTTCATTCTGTCTTCACTGCTTATATGGTTTTCTCATCTGTAGGAAATGGGTCTAATTCAACAGCTTCTTGTGTGAATTGCCATAACAAAGATCTGAGATCATCTTGCCATTGGTATTTCTCACGCCAGTCACCATCTCAGAAGAGGTGAATTTCTTTTTCCTCTTAAGTCCTACTACATTTACTGTCAAATCATTTATATGTTCTTTTGATAAAAAAAAAAATCTTTGTCGGGGGTTCAGCAAGATGGCAACAAGAGAGGAGGTCCCTAAAATCTTTCCCAGGAAATACAATTAAACAGCCAGCCAGGATCCAACAAGAAACCCTGAGTGGCACAGAGCAACTGAGAAATCCACACATCACAATAAAACACCTGAAAGTTACACAAAGGGGGCAAGCAGGAGAGAAGGGAGGAAGCAGAGACAGATTGCAACCCAAAAGCTAACTAGAGGAACTAGAAAGAAATCAGGGAGCAGCATGGTAGAGGGGAAGGGGGAGGCCAAGCAGCGACAAGAGTGGAAGCCAGAGTGGGGAACGTAGTGAGACCATGAGGGAGCTGGATCAAAAGGAGCATGTTAGAGACAAAACCTGGGAGCCAAGCTCTGAAGCTCTAAGCAGCAAGGAAACTGAGTGAGGCATTAAACTGCTCTAGATGGATTAGGGCCCCAGATACAGCATCATGGCTTCTGGCCTACTTGCAGCTCAGGGCATGCATGCACACAGTCGAGGTCTTTTTTTTTTTTCTTTTTCTTTCTTTCTTTCTTTTTTTTTTTTTTTTTGTTCTAAATACTTTAATGGAAATGCCTCTAATGGTTTACTATTAAGTTTGTGGCCTGGTCCGGAGATTTTAGATTGGTATCTTACAACAGGTTAAGAAAGTTTAAAATCTTATTATTTAATTTAAAAAAATTGTTATTGAAGTCAAGCTGATACAAATTCAAATTACAATGTTACTACTTTAGAATGTTAATGTAATCCCCACAGTAGCCACAAAAATAGCTACAGAATACATACAAAAGTAAATTAAGAGGGAATTTAAACATTTCACTACAAAAAAAAAAAATCAACTAACACAACAGAAAACAGGAATGCTGGAAAGTAGGTACACAAAAGCTATAGGGCATACAGAGCACAATGACAGAATTAAGTCCCCCCTTGTCAGTAATTACTTAAAATGCAAATGGATTAAACTAATTTAAAAAAAAGCAGAGACTGGCAGAATGGTTAAAAACATATGACCAACTTTATGCTGTCTGCAGGAGACTCACTTGAAATACAAAGACACCAAAAGGTTGAAAGTGAAAAGGTAGAAAAAGACATTCCATGTAAGTAGTAACCTAAAGAGAGCAGGAGTGACTATGCTAATATCAGCCAAAGCAGATTTTAAATAAAAAAAGTTCACAAGAGACAAGAATATTATACAGGGCTGGCAGAAGTAACACCTGGACTTGAGTTATGATTTTATTACAAAATCATAACCATACATGCTTATGATTTTATCATAAAAGATTTGGTATAGATTACCATCTCATAAAAATGAAGCATTATCTGTGTAACCAAAGCATGTTTGGTTATAATTTTGTAATAAAACCATAACTCAAGTTCAGGCATTACTTCTGCCAGACCCTGTATATAAATAAGTCTCAGTACATCAAGAAGATATGACAATTATAAACATTTACAACACATAATAATAGACCATCAAAATATATAAAACAAAACCTGACAGATTTGGAAAAATAGTTCTACAAAAATAACTGGAGACTTTAATAACCAGTTCACCATAATGGATAGAACAACTAGGCAGAAGATAAGTAAGGATATTGAGGATTTAAACAACACACTAAACCAGATAGATATAATAAACACATACAGAACACTCTACCCAACAACAGCATACATATTATTTCAAGTACACATAGGGCATTTTTCAGTATAGACTATGATAGGCCGCAAATTAAGTCACAATAGATTTTCAAAGACAGGTAACATACAAAGTATTTTCTCTGACCACAACAGGATGAAGTTAGAAATCAATAACATAAAACTGGAAAACTCACAAAATTGTGGAAACTAAACAACACACACTTTTAACATATGGTACAAGTTTTATTAATAATAAAGTGTTTTATCAAGTCCTATAATCATCTTCATTCTACAAAAAGAATAGAGAATAAACAACACTTTTAATCAACCAATGTGTCACAGAAATACATTGCAAGGGAAATTGGAAAACAGTTAGAGATGAATAAAAATGAAAACAACGTAAAACTTAAAGGACACAACAGAAGTGATGCTAAAGGGTAAATTTATAACTACAAATGCTTACATTAGAAAACAAGAAGGATTTGAAATCAACAACCTAACTTTACAACTTGTGAAAATGGAAAAAGAACAAACTAAACCCAAAGTTAGCTGAAGAAAGCAAATAATAAAATTTAATAAATGAAATAGAGAATAGATAAATAATGAAGAAAAATTAATGAAACTAAAAGTTGGTTCTTCCAAAAGATCAACAAAGGGATCAGAGGGCAAGATGGCATCTGGGGAGGAGGTCCCTAAAACCTCGCCCAGAAAACACAATTAAATGGCCATCCAAGAGCCAAGAAAGAAAACCCTGAGTGACACAGTGACAACTGAGAAATCCATGCATCGCAAGACTGTGAGGGAACTGGACCTTAAAGCAGTGTGTTAGGGACAAAGTCTGGGAGCCAGCTTCTGAAACTCTTAAGTAGCAAGAAACCTGAACAAGGACTCTAAACAGCCATAGGCTGAAATAAAGCCCCAGATACAACACCTCAGCTCCTGGAACCCTCATGGCCTGCAACACATGTGTATGTGCATCACCACCATGGGGCTGTGGTTCCTGGCCCATGGTGGAGGCAAGCTAGCTGCCCTCACGCTGCCCATGGCATCAGGCCCACAGCTTTAGTCCCGTGGCACACGAGTGCCCAGTGCCCTGGCGTGCACCCAGCAATTTCACAGGGGCTGCGGATTCTGACCAATGTAGTGCGCACAGCCAGTGCCCTCACCCAGCACCCTTGTGCACACCCAGCAATCTCACAGGGGCTACAGATTCTGGCCCACAGAGCGTGTGCACCCAGTGCCATCGCAGGACACTCTCGTGCTGCCTGTATCTCCAGGCCTGTGCAGCACGCACTCCCAGTGCCCTCACGTGGTGCATGTTTGCAGAATTGGCCCTGAGCTGCTGTGATGGAGATGAATCACTGGAATGCACCCAGGGTAAAGCGCTGGAGAAGGAAGAGAGGCGGATTTGACAGTATTCATCCCAACTCGCAAGACCGGCCTCAGCCTGCATCCCATCAGCCTCCCAGCCTCATCCAGCTCTACCAGCAAAGGGCAGGAGGTGCAGCTGCCCCACCATGCACTTTGTTGGCCTCCCTGCTCTCCTACACTCTCCCCAAGGAATTGTAGGAAGGGGAGGGACCACAGACCAAAATTCCCCACCTCCAAATGGGGCTGGAGACCAGAATACTTGCCCCCCCCCCAGTGCTACCTAGTGTCTGCTCTACAAGACATCACAAAAATACTAATCAGAGAAAGAAAGAGAGCTCCAGTGCTCTGCTGAAAATAAAGCCCTCATGCCAAAGAGGAACCCAGCAAAAAATATGACTACCTTAGGATTTAAAGCTGCTCAGAAAGAGGATGGAAAATCTCCAGAAAAGGATCCTATAGACCTAGAAATTTATGAACTAAATGACAGAGATTACACAGTAGCCATTCTAAAGGCTCTGAGAGAAATGAAAACATACTGGTAGAATACCATAGCTGAGATGAATGTTCTCAGAAAGGAAATCCATGAACAAAAGGAACAATTTAACAAAGAAATTCAAACCATAAGGAAAAATTAGATAGAAGTTCAAGAGATAAATGATACAATAAAAGAAGTCTGAAATGAAATAACTGCCATAGGAAACAGGGCCAACCAGATGGAGGAAGGAATTAGTGATATTGAAGATCAGAACATGGAAACATCTCAGAAAGAAGAAGATACGGAATATAGAACCAAAAGGATTAAAAGAACTTTGCAAGAACAATGTGACTCCATGAGACAAAACATCAGGATAACAGTATTAGAAGAAGGAGCAGAGCAGTCTACAGAGAACATACTCAAACAAATAGTACATGAGAACTTTCTAAACCTATGAAAAGATCTGGAACCCCAAATTCAAGAAGAAAACAGGTCCCCTAAATACCTGGACCCTAACAGATCTTCTCCAAGACATATGGTACTAAAGATGTCAAAAACAAAAGACAAAAAGACAATTCTCAAGGCAACCAGGGAGGAAAAAATTATAACCTTTAGAGGAAAACCCATCAGGCTGGCACCAGACTTCTCAGCAGAAACTCTACAAGCCAGGAGGGAGTGGAATCCAATATTCAAAAATTTGAAAGGGAGGAACTTACAGCCAGGAATAAATTAGCAAAATTATCTTTCAGATATGAAGGTGGAATAAAGACCTTCTCAGACTCACAGAAGCTGAGGGAGTTTGCCAGCACAAGGCCAGCACTTCAAGAAATAATGAAGGAGGCTCTTTGACCTGAAACAAAACATGGGGGAAAATGGAATAAAGTTGGGGCAACAAGAAAGAAACAAAAATAAAACAAAAACAAAAAAAAAGTAATGGCCACAGGAAATCCTCACATATTGATCATCATTCTAATTATTAATGGACTGAATTCACCAATAAAAAGACACAGAGAAGCAGACTGGATTAAAAAACAAAACCCATTCGTATGCTGTCTCCAAGAGACACACCTCAGCCATAAGGACAAACACAGACTCAGAGTGAAAGGATGGGAAACAATACTTCAAGCAAATGGTAACCAGAGAAAACCAGGAGTTGCCATACTGACATCTGATGAAATAAACTTTAGATTAAAAAAGGTAACAAGAGATAAAGATGGACATTACATAGTGATAAAAGGCACAATACAACAACAGCAAGATTTGACACTAATTAATATATATATGCTCCCAAGCAGGAAGCACTAAAATATACAAAGCAACTACTAACAGACCTGAAAGGATTAAATGAAAAAAGCACAATCATTGTGGGAGACTTAAATACCGCTGTAACAACTATGGACAGATCATCCAAACAATAAATAAATAAAGAAATATCAGCTCTAGATGACACATTACAGCAGTTGGACAAAATTGACATTTACAGGACACTTCATTCAGCAAAAAGAGACTATACCTTTTTTTCTATGCACATGGAACATTCTCAAGGATAGACCATATGCTGGAACACAAAAGTACCCTCAGCAAATTCAAGAAGATTGAAATCATACCAAGTGTGTTCTCAGACCACAAAGCTTTGAAATTGGAGATCAACTTTGAAATTGGAGATCAACTGTAGAAGGAAAGCAGAAAAGAAAACACGTATATATAGAGAGAGATTAAACAACATCTTATTTTAAAATGATTGGATAAAAGAACAAATAAAAGATGAGATTAAAAATATATAGAAACTAATGACAATGAAAATACAACTTATCAGAATTATTGGGACACAGCGAAAACGGTAATAAGAGGGAAATTTATATCACTACAGGCCTATCTTAAGAAACAAGAAAAATCACAAGTAAACATCTTAACATCTTATCTTAAAGAACTAGAAAAAGAAGAGCAGACACAACCCAAAGTCAGCAAAAGAAAATAAATAATTAAAATTAAAGCAGAGCTAAACCAATTTGAAAACAGGACAATAGAAAATAATATTATGAAGAGCTGGTTCTTTGAGAAAGTCAACAAAATTGACAACCCCCTGGTAGACTAATCAAAAGAGGAAAGGAAAGGACACAAATATCCAGAATTAGAAATGAAAGGGGAGAAATGACCTCTGATACCACAGAAATACAAAGGATTCTAAGAATACTATGAAGGGCTTTATACCACTAAATTTAACAACCTAGAAGAAGTGGACAAGTTTCTAGAAACTTATAGCCTACCTAGACTGAACCAAGAAGAACTGGATAATCTAAATAGATCAATCAATAGTAAAGAAATTGTGTTGACTATCCATAATCTCCCTAGAGGCAAAAGCTCTGGACCAGATGGTCTCAGCAATGAGTACTACCAAACACTCAAAGAAGAATTAACACCTATCCTCCTCAGACTCTTCCAAAAAGATAAAGATGAAGCAACACTTCCTAACTCATTCTATGAGGCCAACATTACCCTAATACCAAAACCTGGTAAAGACAACACAAAAAAAGAGAAAACTATAGACCAATATGTCTGATGAACATAGATGCAAAAATTCTAAACAAAATATTAGCAAATAAAATACAACAATGCATCAAAAAGGTTATATATCATGATCAAGTGGGATTCATCCCAGGAGCACAAGGATGGTTCAACATATGAAAATCAATCAATGTGATACACCACGTAAACAAAATCAAAGATAAAGACCATATGGTCATATCAATTGATGCAGAAAAAGCTTTCAACAAGATACAACATCCATTTATTATCAAAATACTGAAAAAAATGGGTACAGAAGGAAAGTATCTTAATATAATAAAGGCCATATATTACACACCCTCAGCTAACATCATATTGAATGGGGAAAAGCTGAAGCCTATTGCCTTAAAATCAGGAAGAAGACAGGGATGCCCCTTGTCACCACTGCTATTTAATATAGTGCTGGAAGTTCTAGCCACAGCAGTCAGGCAAGAGAAAGGAATAAAAGGTATCCAAATTGGGAAAGAAGAGGTCAAATTGTCACTATTTGCTGATGACATGACCCTTTATATAGAAAATTCCAAAGACTCTACCAGGAAACTTAGAAACAATAAATGAAAACAGTTAAGTCGCAGGATACAAAATCAACGTACAAAAATCAACAGTATTCCTATATAGAAACAACAAATCTTCAGAAAAAGAAATGAGAGAGTCAATTTCTTTTGCTATCACAACAAAAAGAATGAAATACCTGGGAATTAACAAAGAATGTGGCAGACTTATACATGGAAAACTATAAGACACTTTTGAAAGACACCAAAGAGAACACAAAGAAGTGGAAAGATATTCCATGTTCAAGGATAGGAAGACTTAACATTGTTAAAATGGCCACATTGCCCAAAGCAATTTACAGATTTAATGCAATTCCTATAAAAATCCCACAATCATTCTTTTATGAAATAGATGAAAGAATTATCAGATTTATAGAGAACCATAAAAGATCTCAAATTGCCAAAGCAATACTACATAAAAAGAATAAGGCTGGTGGTATTACACTCCCTGACTTCAATTTATATTACAAAGCATCAATAGTCAAAACAGCTTCGTATTGGCAGAAAAACAGACACATAGCCCAATGGAACAGAACTGAAAACCCAGAAATGAATCCACAAATTTATTAACAAATAATTTTTGATAAAGGAGCCAAAAATATGCAATAGGGATAGGTGGTGCTGGGAAAACTGGAAAAGCATATGCAAAAGAATGAATCTGAGCTGTGAACTCTCACCATATACTAATATTAACTCAAAATGGATTAAAGACCTTCACCTATGGCCTGAAACAATAAACTGTATACAAGAAAACATAGGTACTAAACTTATAGACCTAGGACTCAAGGAAGACTTGATGAACCTGACCTCAAAGACAAGGGAAGTAAAAGCAAAAATAAATGAATGAGACTGTATCAAACTAAAAAGCTTCTGCACAGCAAAAGAAACCATCAACAATGCAAAGAGACAGCCAATTAAATGGGAGAAAATATTTGCAAACAATGCATCTGATAAGGGTCTAATATCTAAATTACATAAAGAACTAATACCACTTAAAAACAACAACAAAAACAATCCAATAAAAACAGTGGGCAGAGGAACTAAAAAAAACACTTCTTCCACGAAAAAATACAAAGGGCCAGCAGACATATGAAAAAATGCTCATCCTCATTAGCTATCAGGGAAATGCACATCAAAACCACAATGAGATACCACCTCACACCTATTAGAATGCCTGTTAGCAACAAGACAAGGAATAACAGGTGCTGGAGAGGATGTGGAGAAAAAGGAACTCTGGTACACTGTTGGTGGGAGTGCAAACTGATACAACCCCTATGGAAGATGGTGTGGAGGTTCCTCAGAAAATTGGCAATGGAGTTACCGTGTGATCCAGCAATCCCCCTTCTGGGGATCTACCCCAAGAATTTGAAAACCTTATTCCTCAAAGACTTATGTACTCCAATGTCCATTGCAGCGCTATTCACAGTGGCCAAAACATGGAAACAACCAAAGTGCCCTGCGACAGATGACTGGATAAAGAAGCTGTGGTACATGTACACAATGGAATATTACTCAGCTGTAAGAGAAGATGAAAGACTGCCATTTACAACAAAATGGATGGACCTAGGGATCATCATGCTAAGGAAATAAGTCAGACAGAAAAAAACCAAAAACTGTATGACTTCACTCATATAAGGAATATAAAACTGAAGTCAACAAAGAAAAAACAAACAAACCCATGGACACAACAGTTTAATGTTTATTCGGGGGTAAGTGGGGAGGGGATGAGAGAAGAGGGAATGGGTGGGAGAGGAGGTAGGAGGAGCTAAATATATGGTGATGGAAAGAGAATTCACACTGGGTGGTGAACTTATGCAACAAGTTGATGATGCACTGTAGAATTGTACACCGCGAACCTATGTAATTCTTGCTAACCAATGTCCAATAAGTCTAACAATAAAAATATTTTTTAAAAAGATCAAAATTGAAAAACCTTTAGCTAGATGGATAATTTAAAAAAGCAAAAACTCTAATATTTAAAATCAGCAATGAAAGTGAGGACATTATTACCAAGTCTATAGAAATAAAAATGATTATAGAGAGGAATGAATAATTATACTCTAACAAGTTGGATAACCTAGATGAAATGGACTAATTCCTAGACATGAAACCTACCAAGACTAAATCATGAAGACATAGATTATCTGAATAGACCTGTAGTTAGTAAGGAGATTGAGTTGGAAATCAAAAATCTTTCAACAAAGAATAGCCCTGGACCTGATGGCTTCACTGGTGAATTCTACCAAACATTTAAAGAAGAACTAATCCCAATCCTTCTCAAATTTTTCTAAAATTGAAGATGAGAGAACACTTCCTAACTCATTCTATAAGCATGCATAACCTTGAAAATAAAGCTAGACAAACAGACTACAAGAAAAGGAAACTGCAGGTCAATATTTTTTATGAACATTAATGCAAAAATCCTCAACAAAATACTAGCAAACAAATTCAGCAATATATTAAAAGGACTATACACCATGACCAAGTGGATTTCATTCCTGGAATTCAAGTATGATTCAGCATATGAAAATTGATCAATGTATACACTACACTAACAAAATGAAGAAAAAAAATAACATGCTCATCATAATTGATGCAGAAAAAGCATGTGACAAAATTCAATACCTTTTCATGATAAAAAAAAGGAATAGAAAGAAACTACTTCTACATAATAAAAGCCATATATGAAAAATCCAAATGAAACATAATATCCAATGCTGAAAGACTGAAAGCTTTTCCTTTAAGATTAGAACAAGCCAAGGATGCCTGCTTTCACCACTTATATTCAACCTAGTACTGGAAGTCCTAGCAAAAGCCATTAGCCAAGAAAAAGAAAAAGTCATCCACATTGGAAAAGGAAAAGTAAAATTGGTTCTGTCTGCCGATGATATGATCTTGTATGTATAAAATTCTAAAGACGCCTCAAAACAGCTATTTGCACTAATGAATTCAGCAAAACAGAAGAATAACAAAGTCAACAGACAAAAATAAGTTGCATTTGTATGCATACTGAAGTATCTGAAAAGAGAATTACAAAAACAATATTATTTATAATAGCACCAAAAAGAAAAAATACATTTGACCATTGACACTTGGGGTGCTGATCTCCTGTACAGTTGAAAATTCACGTGTAACTTTTGACTCCCTCAAAATTTAACTACAGTCATTCATCAGTATCCACAGGGGAATGGTTTCAGGACACCCTGTAAACACCAAAATTCATGGGTGCTCATGTCTCTTATACAAAATGGTGCAGAACAATGCATACAATCAGCACTCTGCATCTGCAAATTGCCAACTGCAGATTGAAAATACTGTCTTTGATTTTTAGTTGGTGTGAAACCAGGGATATGTAGTACCAATTGTATAGTTATTGAAATAGATCCATGTATGAGTGGGCCCACACAGTTCAAATCTCTGTTGTTCAAGGGTCATCTGTACTTAGGAATTAATTTAAACAAGAAGGTAAAAGACTTGTACAATGAAAACTATAAAGCATTGCTAATGGGAATTAAGACATAATTAATGAAAACACATCCCACATTAATGGATCTGAAGAATTAATATTATTAAAATGTCAGTATCACCCAAAGCATTTTACAGAGTAAATGCATTCCCTATCAAAATCCCAAAGACGTGTTTGCAGAAACAGAAAAATTCATCCTAAAATTCATGTGGAATTGCAAGAGCCCCAAATAGACAAAACAATCTTGAAAAAGAACTGGAGAACTCACCTGTCATTATTTTAAAACCTACTACAAAGCTATAGTCATCAAAACAGTGTGGTATTGGCATAGAGACAGGCATATAGAAAAATGGAATAGAATCAAGAACCTAGAAATAAACCCTCACATATATCAAGTGATTTTTTATAAGACCACTTAATGAGGAAGACAGTCTTTTCAACAAATGGTGCTGGGAAATTGGATCTCTACATGCCAATGAATGAAATTGGACCCTTACTTAACAGTACACAAAAATTAACGCAAAATTGATCAAAGACCTAAAGGTAAAACTTAAAATGATAAAACTGTTGGAAGAAAACATAAGGGCAAAGGCTTTACCATATTGGACTTGGCAATGACTTCCTGATTATGACAGCAGAGGCACAGGAAACAAACAAAAAAATAGGCAAGACTTCATGAAAAGTTTTAAATTTTGTGCATCAAAAGATACTATTCACAGAATAAAAAAGCACCTCACAGAATAGGAGAAAATATTTGTAAATCATATATCTAATAAGTGATTAATATCCAGAATATACCATAATGCCATCTTAATAATATTCAGTGTCCTAATACATGAGCATTGAATGAGTCTCCATTTATGTAGATCATCTTAGCCTTAGTAATATTTTAGTTTTTGATTGTATAGATCTTGTACTTCTTTTGTTAAGTATATTCCTGAATATTTTACTTTTTTAACCTATTGTGAATGGAATTATTTTAGTAATTTCCTTTTTAATTGTTCATTGCTAGTATACTGAAATACAGTTGATTTTGTATATTTATCTCATATTCTGCAACTAGTATTAGTAGGATTTTTTTTCATGGATTCATTGTGATTTTCTTCATATGATATTATGTTGTCTGTGAAGATAGTTTTGCTTCTCATTTTCAGTCTGATTCCCTTTCTCTTTCTTGCCTCATTGTACCATCTATAACCTCCAGTGCAATCTTAAATATGCATGGTAAAAGTGACTATCTTTGCCTTGTTCAGGTCTTAAGAGGGAAAACATTTAGTCTTTTAATCAATAATGACATTATGTTGGGATTTTTAGTAAGGTTCCTTTTATTCTTGGTTTGTTGAATCTTTAGGAGTCATGAATAGGAGTCAGAAATTTTCAAAGTCTTGTTATTTATATATGAGATGTTCATGTGGATTTTGACTTCTATTTTATTAATAATGTATATTACACTTGTTAATTTGCAAATGGTAAATGAACCTTGCATTCCTTTGATTCTTCTTGAGCATTGCATATAACCCTTCATATAGGTTGGTGGGATCAGTCTGATTAGATCCAATAAATATAGATTTTTTCATCTATATTTATGAGAGACATTGCCTGTATTTTTCCTGTGATTTTGTCTTGTTTTGGTATCATAATACCGGGCTTTGTAGTATTGGTATTGTTTCTTCCTTAAATTTTTGATAGAATTTACTAGTGAAGCCATTTGGGCCTAGGCTTTCCTTTGTGGAAGGATATCTATTTATCTATTTATTAGCTCATTATTTATTATAATTATTAATTTTTGTTCTTACATAAGTCTATTCAGATTTCCATTTCTCCTTGACTTAGTGTAGGTGTCTAATTTAATGGCACACAGTTGTTCATTATATTCCCTCATAATCCTTTTAATACTTAGAGTCAGTAGTAATGTCTCCTCTTTCTCTTGGTTTTGGTAATTTGTGTCTTCTCTCTTTTTATCTTAGTCATTGTAATTAAAACTTTATCAATTTGGGGTGGTCTTTTCAAAAAACCAAATTTTGGTTATTGATTTTTCCAGTTTAGGCTTTATATTTCATTGATCCCCACTTTGATATTTATTATTTCTTTCTTTCTGATTACATTGAGTTGAATGGCTCTTTTTCTCCTCATTTCTTAAGGTGAGAGCTTAGAATGTTTTGGTACCTTTCTTCTTCCAATATAAGTATTTAAAGATATAAAATTACCCTCTAAGCACAGCTATATATGCATCCCCAGGTTTTGGTATATTGTCTTTTTGCTGTCATTCAGTTCAAGATAATATCTAATTACCTTCTTGATTTCTTCTTTGAAGTGTGTTGTTTAATTTTTAAGTATTTAGTGAATTCCCAAATGTATTTCTATTGTTAATTTCAACTTAATTCCATTGTGCTCAGAGAACATACTTGGTATAATTTCATGCTTTTTGAACATATAGACATGGCCTAACATCTGATCTATACTAGAGAATGTTTCATGTTTGTTTGAAAAGAATATGTGTTTTGCTGTCATTGGTGTGGAATTTTAAAATAAATCACAGGCCAAGTTGTCTGTTAGTGTTTACAAGTCTCCTGTAGTCTTACTGATTTTCTGTTTGTTCTATCAGTCATTTAGGGTGGGGTATTAAAAATCTATAACTATGATTGTTGAATTGTCTATTTCTTCTTTCACTTCTGTCAGGTTTTGCTTCATGTATATTAAGTCCCTGACTGGGTGCATATTTATAATTATGTCTTCATATTATATTGGTTCTTTTATCACTATAAAATGTCCGCCTTTGTCCCTAATAATATTGTTTGTTTTAAAGTCTGTTTTCTCTGATACTGGTCCAGCCACTTAAGTCACTCTCTTATAGTTACTTTTTGCATGGTATATCTTTCTCCATCCTTTTACTTTCAATCTACATGTATCTTTAAATCTAAAATGTGTCTTTTGCATGCAGTATATAGTTGGGCTTCCTTTTTCATCCAGTCTGGAAATCTCTGCTTTTTTATTGAAGTGTTAGTTCTTTCACATTTAATGTAATTATTAATATGGTTGGATTTACAAATGCCATTTTGCTAAATGTTTTCTATATAGCTCATATATTCTCTCCTTTCTATTTTTTCTTTCATATCTACTTTTGGTTAATAAGCATATGTTTTTAGTATACCATTTTAATTCTCTTTGTTTTAAAACTACATTTTAAAAGACATTTTCTGAGTTGTTCTAGGGAATAGTTAATCACAATCCAATCAGATCAATACTAACTTAATTTTGGTAAAATATAGCAGCTTTGTTTCAATATAGTTTTCTTCTCTCTTTTGTGCTAATATTGTCACATATACTGCATATACATATAATCAAAATTCCAACACAATTACAACTATTGATTTATCAAATATAGATTTTTTATTGTTAAATTTATTGGGATAACATTCGTTAGTAAAAGTTACATAGGTTCCAGGTGTACAATTCTATAGTACATTGTTTATGTGTTGCATTCACCACCCACAGTCAGTTCTCTTTCCATTACCATGTATTTGACCCCTGCTCCCTCCTCTCTCATCCCTCACCCCTCACCCTCAGGTAACTGCTAAACTATTGATTGTGTCCATGAGTTTTTGTTTCTTTGTTGCTTTCAGTTTTATTTTTTCTTTTTACATAAATTTTTTTATTGTTAAACTTATTGGGGTGACATTGGTTAACAAGAATTACATAGGTTCCAGGTATACAATTCTTCAGTGCATCATCTATGTGCTGTATTATGTGTTCACCACCCAATGTCAGTTCTCTTTCCATCATCATATATTTGGCTCCCTCTCCCTTATTTATCACCCCCTTCCTCTTCTCCCATGCCCCACCACCCTGCCCGTAGGTAACCAATGAACTATTGACTGTGTCCATGAGGTTTTTTTTTCTTTGTTGTTTTCAGTTTTATATTTCACATGTGAGTGAAGTCATATTGGTTCTTGGTTTTTTCTGTCTGGCTTATTTCGCTTAGCATGATGACCTCAAGGTATATCCATTTTGTCATGAATAGCAGTATCTTATCTTTTCTTATAGCTGCATAATATTCCATTGTATATATGTACCACAGCTTCTTTATCCAATCTATTGACTTTGGTTGTTTCCATGTCATGGCCACTGTGAATGGCACTGTGATGAACATTGAGGTACTTAAGTCTTTGCAAACTAAGGTTTTCAAATTTTGGGGGTAGATACCTAGAAGAGGGATTGTCAGGTCATATGGTAACTCCATTCCAAGTTTTCTGAGGAACCTCCACTCTGTCATCCATAGCGGTTGTACCAATTTGCATTCCCACCAGTAGTGTGCAAGAGTTCCTTTTTCTCCACAACCTCTCCAACATGTTTTATTCCTTGTCTTGTTGATAATAGCCATTCTAACATGTGTGAGGTGGTATCTCATTGTGGTTTTGATTTGCATTTCCCTAATAGCAAATAAAGTTAATGAGCATTTTTTCATATGTCTGTTAACCATTTGTATGTCTTTGTAGGAGAAGTGTCTGTTCAGGTCCTCTCCCCACTTTTTAATTGGGTTGTTTGCTTTATGTTGAATCATACTACTTCTTTATATATATATTGGGGGGGAGGGTGTAGTTCCCTGGTTGGGAATCAAACCCAGATCATGGCATTGAGAGCACCAAAGCCTAGCCACTACACCACCAGGGAACCCCCTCTTTATATATTTTAGATAACAGACCCTTAGCAAATGCATTATTTGAAAATATTTTCTCCCATTTGGTTGGCTATCTCTTTGCTTTGTTGATGGTTTTTTTTGCTCTACTGAAGCCTTTTAGTTTGATATAGAGCCATTCATTTATTTTTGCTTTTAATTCCCTTGCCTTTGAGATCAGGTTCATAAAGTCCTCTCTGAACCCAAAGTTTATAAGTTTAGTACCCATGTTTTTTTGTATACAGTTTATTGTTTTGGGCTGCATGTGAAGGTCTTTAATTAATTTTGAGTTAATACTAGTATATGATGAGAGTTCACAGCTTAGATTCATTCTTTTACATATGTTTTTCCAGTTTTCCCAGCATCATCTACTCAAGAGGCTAACTTTTCCCCCACTGTATGTTTTTTTGCCCATTTATCAAAAATTATTTGTCCACAAATTTGTGGATTCATTTCTGGGCTTTCAGTTCTGTTCCATTGATCTGTGTGTCTGTTTTTCTGCCAACACCAAGCTGTTTTGATTTATTGATGCTTTGTGGTATAAATTGAAATTGGGGAGTGTGATACCACCAGTGTTATTCTTTTTATGTAGTATTGTTTTGATGATTCAAGGTCTTTTGTAGTTCCATACAAATTTGATAATTTTCAAAATCTATTTTGTGAAAGTATGATAGTGGGATTTTGATGGGAATTGCATTAAATCTGTAAATTGCTTTGGGTAATATGGCCATTTTAACAATGTTAAGTCTACCTATCCATGAATATGGAACATCTTTCCATTTCTTTGTATCCTCTTCAATTTCTTTCAAAAGTGTCTTTTTGCTGTTCTGACTGGATGTTTTCTGCTATCTTGTCTTTCAATTTGCTGATTCAGTCCTCTTCTGTATCTAGTCTGCTGGTGATTCCTTCTATTGCATTCTGAATTTCAGTTATACTATTCTTCATGTCTGACTGGTTCTTTTTTTATGGTTTCTATGTTTTTCTTTATGCTTGCTATGATTCAGATGAAGTTTTCACTAAGTTCCTTGAGCATCCTTAAAATAATCATTTTGAACTGTATAGTTTGCTTGATTCCATCTTGTCTAGTTCATCTTCTGGAACTTTCTGCTGTTCTTTTGAGACATTTTTTGTTTGTTTCCTTATTTTGGATACCTGCATTTTTTTTGTTGTTGTTTCTATGTATTAGGTAGATCTGCTACATCTCTCAATATTGCTGGATAGCCTTATGTAGTAGGTGCCCTGTGGGGCCCTCGCACTGTCTCCCTGGTCACCTGTGCTGAATATTCCTATAGATTCTGGTTTGGTGCCAGTGCTGTGCCTAGAGCTACTAAGCAAAAGTCTCAGAGCACACCAATGCCGGTCACTGCCATCTTGGTGCCTATGGACTTAAATAATTTTCCAAGGAAGATTGCAGTGGTGGAGTTGGGTAAGGTCCCAGTGAGTCAGCAGGGTGGAGCAACTAAAGCTCAACAGACCAGTAAGGTTCAGATTTGGCCATGGGGGTAGGCACAACACAGGAAAGATGGTTCCCACCAGCCAGGTACATAGGAGGAGGGCATACCCAGGAAAAATGGCAACTGTCCTCCAGTCCCACCCCAAACCCACACACCCCAGTTTGCCCCCCTCATACCCCCAAAGCCCCCGAAGCCACAGTCCCTCCACTGAAGCCCAGGGTGAGTACCTGCAAGTGACCGAGTCTGTGCGGGCACTTTAAGAGGACATCTGGGTTTCCCAGAGCCTTCTGTTCCAACAGATTGGAGTCCCCACTGTTTTTTAGTCAGATATTGTAGGACTCCTCTTCCCAGTACCAGTACTATGGGCTAGGGAGCCTGGTATGGGGTTGGGAGGGTCCCTTACTTCTCTGAGAGAAACTCCATAGCTGACATATCCCTCCTGATTCTCACCACTGGAGGTTTGGCTCCATTTACATCTGTGCCCCTTCTTCTAATCTCGCCATGGCCTCCTCTTTTTTGTATCCTTAGTTATAAAGCTTCTGTTCAGTTAGACTTCAGATGGTTCTCCATGTTTGTTGTTCAGTAATTTAGTTGTAATTTTAATGTGTTCACAGAATAAGCAGTATTTACCTACTCTGCCATCTTGGATCTCCTATCTGAGTTTTTATTTATCTGGAAATGTCTTTATTTTGTTGTCATTTGTGAAGGATAGTTTTATTGGATATAGAGTTCTTCTTTGAACAGTTCTATTCTTTCAGCACTTTGACTCTGTCATTTCACTGCCTCTGGCTTTCATTGTTTCTGGTAGGAAGTCAGCTATTTATCATAGAGTTTATCTCTGTGTAATTCGCTGCTTTTCTTTTATTACCTTCAGAATTTATCTGTGGCTTTAGCAGTTTAACCATGATTTGTCTAGTTATGGATCTCTTTGTGTTTTTCCTTCCTGAGGTCCAATGAGCTTCTTAGATATGAAGATTCTTTTTCTTCAGATTCAGAAAACTTTGGGCCACAATTTCTTTAAAATTTTATTGATCCTCTCCCTCTCCTTCCTTCCCTCCCTCTTTCTGGGAGTCCTATTATATGTATATGGATGTGCTCCATATTGTACACAGGTATCTAGGTTCTGTTCACTTTTCTTGTTTTTTAGCTCTATTCTTCAAATTGAATAACTTCTACTAATCTATATCTGATTTTGCTAATTCTATTTTTTATTTCATATCTTCTGTTGACCCAACTTACTGGATTACTAATATTGCTTATTGTACTTTTCAACTCTAGAGTTTAATTTTTATTTTCTGCAGTTTTTGTTTTTCTACTGAGATTTCCTACATGTTGACACATTATCATGATATTTTCATTTAACTCTTGCAATATAGTTTTTAAAATTACTTTGAACTTAATTGTAACAGATGTTTTGAATCTTTAGAAACTAAAACTAATACATAGCTTCTTTATATTGACTTAATTTTTATGGAATATGGGTAACTTTTTCATTTGGTTTGCATAGCTTATAATTTTTAGTTGTAGAAAATTGGACATTAAATAATACATTGTAGGACTTCTGGTAAAGATGCCAGTGTATGTTAAACTCTTGATCACATTAAAATTACAACTAAATTATAGAACCATCATTGAGAATCACCCTTTAGTCTAGCTGAACAGAATTTCTATAACTAAGGACATTAAGAAGAAGCTATGCCAAGACTGGTGGTATGGGCAGAAACATGGAATGGGCAGGTCCCACAGCCACAGTGTGGTGATTAAGAGTCAGGAGAGGTATCTCAGCTGTAGCAGTTCCCCCCTGAGGAGTGTGGGACCCCAACCTTACACTGGGCTCCCCAGCCCAAGACACAAGTTCTAGGAAGAGTATTCTCCATCACACCTAGCTGTGAAAACCAGCAGGGATTATGTCCCAGAGAGACAAAGAGCTGTAGGAAACTGGGATACATTTGGCAAGTATACAAACTCACTAGCTCAAAATCACTCACTATAAGCTCCAGAGCAGGAACAGCAGCTCAAAAACATGCCAGGGACATACAGGGAGGAAATAAATGGACTAACTTCAGGGTGAAAGCCAAAGGTAAGAGGCCATAGCATTCCCTCTGGGGATGGAATCACTGGTAGGCACCATTGTTCCTTTGTTGAGCTCCCTTTTCACTCAGCTGGCCCAACACAGGTGGACACCAAATCTGTGCTCTCCATTAACCTGACTAGCACCATCTGCCCCAACCTGGTGATTCCCCAAGATCCTACCCTACCCAGATCAGAGCCGCTAACATTGGTTCATTCACACAAGCAGCCTAGCTCAGCTCATGCTGCAGACTTTCCCAAAATCTCTCAAAGGTTCACAAACCCCAGCCTCAGTGTACTTTGTAGCTCTTGCTAAATGGCCTGAAGTCCAGCACAAGAAGTGAGCAGTCTCAACTTCCATCAGGTAGCCCCAAGTCTGAAATAACCAGCAGCAACTGTTGGGCTGGAAGGTAGTATCAACTAAGTGGCCACAAACTTAACACAGGTGGCAGCTAGCCTGAGCTTAGGGTCCTAAGTCCAGCACAAATTTCATCCATAGTATACCCTCTCCCAAATGCCTTGAAGCCCAACACAAGCAGCAACCAAATTCATATCACTTTGTAGCTCCTACCAGGAGGCCCCAAGACCTGACACAACTGGTAGCTGATTTGGGCCTGCACCAGAGCCCTTCCCAGGAAGCTCCAGATCGAACACACCAAAGAGCTGACTTCAGACCATATCAGAGCATTACCTAACTAACTCCACAAACAACACACCTGAAGAGGAAATTTGACTGGCAGCAGAGCCCTGATAAAGTGACATCTCTCCATGGGGTCAACCCCACACAACAGCTCATCTGCTGCAGTCATGGCCAGCCCTGACAACCAGTCAGCCTGAGAGTCAACCACACCCACTGATATGCCAGCATCACTTGAGGCCCAAATACAACAGGAGGGCTCACACAACCCACACAGGGGACATTCATGGAGCACCCAACTTGGGTGACCAGGGTGACTATCACTGGGCCCCCCAGGATACCTTCTACATAAGGCCACTCTGTCAGGACTGTGAAACCTAACAGAGCTATCTAATACATTGAAATAAACTCAGGGAGGCAGCCTAAATGAGGAAACAAAGAAACATGTACTGAATAAAAGAATAGGAGAAAACTCCAGAAAAAGAACTAATCAAAATGGAGAAAAGCAACATACTAGACACACAGTTCTAAACATTGGTTATAAGGATGCTCAATGAACTTCAGGGCAGAATAAATAAATTCAGTAAGAACTTCAACAAAGAAATAAAATAGAAGATAGAAAATATTTAAAAATGAACCACTCAGAAATGCAGAATACAATCATTGAATGAAGAATACACTGGATAAACTCAACAAAAATTAGATGAAGCTGAGTATCAAATCAACAATCTGGAAGACAAGGTAGTAGAAAACACCCAATCAGAACAGCAAAAGAAAAAAAAAATTTTAAAGGAGGATAGTGTAATGGACCTCTGCAACAATAACAATCATACTAACATTTACTTTGTAGGGGTGCCAGAAGAAGAGAGAAAGCAAATGATTGAAAACCCATTTGAAGAAATAATAATGGAAAAACATTTTAAATGATAAAAAATAAAAAGAAAGAAAAATTCCCTAACCTGGTAAAGGAATTAGACAAACAAGTCCAGAAGCACAGAGTCCCAAACAAGATGAACCCCAAAAGGCCCACACCAAGATATGTCATAAATAAAATGAAAGTGGTTATTCTGTCTTTAGACAGAGAATTTTAAAAGTAGCAGGAGAAAATCAGTTAGTTATTTACAAGGGAACTCCCATAACACTGTCAAATGATTTTTCAACAGAAATATTGCAGATCAGAAGGGAATGGCATGAAATATTTAAAGTGATGAAAAGGAAAGATTTACAACCAAGATTGTTGTATATCCAAAAATGAATGGGTATTATTTAAAATCAAAGAATTTTCCAGATGAGAATATTTTAAAGGAGCTTATTGCCACTAAGACGGCATTACAAGAAATGTCAAAGAAATATCTTTAAGTAGAAAAGATTGAAAGTATGAATAAGAAAGGAAAGAAAAAAGTCTCACTGACAAAGGCAAACAGTAAAAACAGTGGATCAATCAACTATATAGATAGTACAAATGATAGAAGAAAAATGTAGCTAGATCATTTGTAATTACATCAATAAATTAAGGAAAACACATAAAAAGAAGTAAAAAAGAATGATGAAAACATAAAGGTGAAAAAAGTGAGTAAAATTTGTAGTAATTTTAGAATGTGTTTGAACTTAAGTGACCATCAACTAAGAATATACTGCTATAAATATAGCTTGGTATATATGAAGCATATGGTAACCAAAAACCAAAAACCTATAAGAGATATACAAGAAATAAAGGGAAAGGAATCCATAACACTATGGAAAGCCATCAGCATGCAAGAGAAGAGAACAAGAGAATAACAAAGGAACAGAAAAGAAGTACAAACAGAATCATAAAACAATAAAATGGCAATAACTACATACCTGTCAATCACTTTACAGAGAAAGAGCAAAGAAAATAGAGAAATGAAAACTATTAAATAAATATAATAACATTGTTTTCTATTGAAAGGCAAGACTTCCCAGAATAAAAGGGCTTACTCCAGACAGAAAAAACAAAGAACTGCATGATTTCACTCATATGCGGAATATAAAACTGAAAGCAAAGAAAAAAAAGAAATGAACAAACAAATAACCCATGGACACAATCGATAGTTTAATGTTTATTTGGGGACGAGTGGGTTAGGGAGGGGAGAAAGGGGAGGGGGTGGGAGAGGAGGGGGGGAAGCTAAATATAAGGT
>PVJL010006319.1:31116-71905 GCA_004026885.1 Lyroderma lyra | reverse complement strand
AAAAAAAAAAAAAAAAAAAAAAAAAAAAAAAAAAAAAAAAAAAAAAAAAAAAAAAAAAAAAAAAAAAAAAAAAAAAAGGGCTTACTAAGTGTCCAAAACAATAAATGAAAATAAAAGCCACATCAAGGCATGCCATCATGAAATTTCAGACCAGCTTCCAGAGACAAAAAACAAGTGACATACAAAGTATCAGAAATAAGAATATCATCAGCTTTCTAAGAGCAGCACTGGATTTTAAAAGACAGTAGGGTAATTTCTTAAAAATTCTGAGTGAAAATGATTTTCAACCTAGTTTTATACCCAGTCAAACTACCAATCAAGTGTGAGGAAAGCATAATTGCATTTTTAGATATCTAAGTTCTCAGTCTCAAAAAATTTACCTCTGATGCATCATTTTTCAGGTAACTAAAAGAGGATGTGTACCATAAAACAAAGGAGTGAGATGAAAAGAAGGCACTGGGTGTAGGAAACAGAGGATCTTGTAAAGAGAAGAAAAAGGGATTCCTAGGACACAAATGAAGAGAATACCTTGAGGACTGGTGTGCTGCAGACCTAGAGACCAACTAGTTGACAGGGCAAGAAGACTGAAACCTCTGGAAGGACTATCCCCTAGCAAAACACAGAAATGACAATTTGTTGATGTGCCTGGCTGTTTTTAGGTTTTATGGGTCTGCCAAGAAGTTTGCTAAGAACTGTGATTAGTCATACATACAAAAAATAAACAGATAAAAAGTTGAACTCTAGGGACAACCAAGAAATAATGCAAAAGATTAATCATGATCATTGAACCCTACACAGCTTTATTGTGAATAATATTAACAAAGGCAAAACAATGTAGATACTAAATATCAATTTAAACAATGATTGTGATCAACTAAAAAAAATCACTTTAAATATAAATGGATTACATGCTCCAATCAAAAGCATAGGGTGGCTGAATGGATTAAGAAAACAGGACTGGTTCATATGCTGCCTATAAGGGACACACTTCAGATTAAACACAAATACACACACACACACACACACACACACACACACACACTGAAAGTAAAAGGATGGAAAAAGATATTTCATGCAAACAAAATGAAAAGCAAAACAGCTGGAGGAGCAATACTTATATCTGACAAAATATACTTTAAAACAAAGGCCAAAGAAATCCACTTGTCATATAAAGGTACCTGCAGGTGGGCAGAGGGTTAAACAGAGGAAAAATATAAGAGGCAATGCAGAAATATGGGCTGCATGTCGGTCCCCTCTTGGAACTCTATCACTGGGGGAGGGAGGAGGAAAAGGCAGCCAGTGAGGATTCCAGATCTTACTCAGTCTGCAGGACAGAGGAAAGAAGGCCCAGAGGCACGGGCAGGAGACACTGCAACTAGACCTCACTTTGGCCTCCAGGGGATGCAGACCAGTCCGCAAGATGCAGCAGTGGCACTTCATTCCAGTTCCCCAAGGAAGGGGCCAGTGGGGCAGTAAGGAGCCCCAGCACAACTGCTCAAGATGGGAAGAAGGAGAAAGGGGGCTGTGCATGCTTTTATCGGCCCACAACCAGCACAGTCTGAAAGACCAGCATACAAGACAGCTAACCCCAAGGCTCTGGGCAGAGTCCTTTGGGCAAACAGAATAGAAAGGTGTAATTATGCCCACACTACCTCAAGACCCCTGCAGCCCCAGGAAGAAAACAAAGGGGCCGTGAACGCCCCTCCCACACACACCTCTGCCCACTCAATATCATCAGTGAACACCAAAGAGACTGTAACAGTGAGTGTCCAGAGAGGCTGCCAGAATGAGAAACCAGAGAAAGGGAGCTCAAAATAAATCTGAACAATAGACTAAAAAGTAAAAGAGATGGGGACAGATGACCCATGAGAAACAGAGCTCAAAGCAATGATTACAAAAATGCTTAGGGAACTTAATGATAACTTCAACAGAGAGATAGCAAGCATAAAGGAAGACATACAAACCATTATAAAGGACCAGACAGAGACGATGATTACATTAACTGAAATAAAGAATGGAATATAAGTCTCCAAACTAGATAAAGTAGAAGTGCAAAGCAGTGATTTGCAAGAAAGCCAGCAGAAAACACCCAATCAGAACAACAAATAGAAAAAGGAATCCAAAACAATGAGAATGGTTTGAGATTCCTCTGAGACAACATTAAGCATAAAAACATTCACATTATAGGCCTACCAGATGCTGCAGAGGAAAAAGCAAGGGATCAAGAACTTATTTGAAGAAATAATGACTGAAAATTTCCCTAACCTGGTGAAGGAAATGAACATACAAGCCCAGAAAGCACAGAGTCCCAAACATGATTATCTCAAACAGGAACACCCCAAGATACATCATAATTAAAATGGCAAAACTTAAAAAAACAGAAAATTCTAAAAACAACAAGAAAATGCAAGTAGTAACTTATAAGGGGATAGCTCTTAGACTCTCACCTGATTTCTCACCAGAAACTTTATAGGCCAGAGGGGATTGACAAAACATATTTGCGGTGATGGAAACCAAGAATCTATGATCAAGAATAATGTATCCAGCAAGGCGTTATAACATTCAAAACTGAAGGACAGATAAAAGAACTTCTCAGATAAGAAAAACCTAAAGGAGCACATCACCACCAAACCAGTGCTATGGGGAATGTTAGAAGGATTTCTTTAAGATGGGAAGAGGGATGGGAGAGTGGGTAAAATAAGGAAAAGGGATGGAAAAGTTTAGTTTGATTGTTACAAGGCAACAAACAAGGAGATACAGAGTATAACATGGGAATATAGTCAATAAGGTTGCAGTAACTTTGTGTGATGTTGGATGGGTACTAGGTTTGTTGGAGTAATGGGAGGAGAGCTGGGAAAGTGGGAAAAAAGTGGGGAAAAGGGGAAGAAATCAAGAAGTACAAATTTATAGTCACAGAATAGTCACAGAGATATAAAATGTAGCATAGGGTATACATAGTCAACAACATTGTAATAACTATGTTTGGTGTTAGGGGAGAAACAGATGTATCAGAATGAGGATGCACTAAGTTACATAAATGACTCATCACTGTGCTATATACCGGAAACTGTTATAATATTGTATGTAAAATGTAATTTTAAAAATAAAAATAAAAAGATACTATAAAAGACAACTATAGAAACATAAACAAAATTTGCAGAAAATGAATTTTGAAATAATTTATATTATTGCAATACATATTTAAATAATTGCTACTCCCAATTGAAAAAAAAAGAAAAGAAAATCAGGAGTTCCCTGGTGGTGTAGCGGCTTAAGGCTTCGGCGCTGGCACTGTCAACACTGCGGCCTGGGTTCGATTCCCAGCCAGGGAACTACCCACATACAAAAAAAAAAAAAAAGAAAGAAAGAAAAGAAAATCAACAAGAAAACAGTGCCTCTAAATGATACATTAAACCAGGTAGATGTAATTGGTATTTTTAGAAAATTTTTTCAAGAGCACATGGAATATGGGATAAACCACATGTAGGCCACAAAACAATTCTTAATAAATTTAATAAGACTGAAATCATATCAAGCATCTTGTCCAATCAGAATGGTATGAAACTAAAAATCAATTGCAAGAAGAAAACTGAAAACATACAGACACATGGTGGCTGAATGACACACTACTAAACAATGACTGGGTCAACAGGGAGATCGAGGAAGGTATGAAAAGATACCTTGAGACAACTGAAATAAAAACATGACCCCAAATCTGGGGACACAGCCAAAGCAGTTTTAAGAGGGAATTTATAACAATACAGGCCTACCTCAAGAAACAAGAGGTATCTCAAACTTAACAACCAGCCTTACACCTAAAGACACTAGAAAAAGAAAAACAAGTGAAGCCAAAAGTGAGTAGAAGGGAGGAAATAAAAAAGATTGAAGTGGAAATAAAACAGAGTTTCTGAAAAGCAATATAAAAGATCAATGAAACCAAGATCTGGTTCTTTGAAAAGATAAACAAAACTGATAAAACTTACCCAGACTCATCATCAACAACAGCAAAAAAAAGGTCCCAAATAAATAAAATCAGAAATAAAAGAAGAGTAGTGACAACTAACACCACAGAAATGCAAAGGATTATAAAAAAATACTATGAACAATTATATGTCAACAAATCGGACAATCTGAAAGAAATAGATAAACTCCTGGAAACAAAGAATCTTCCAAGACTTAGTCAAGAAGAAACAGAAAATCTGAACAATCACAGCTAACAAAATTGAATCTGTAATAAAATTAAAAAAAAAAACTTCCCACAAACAAAACTCCTAGACAAGATGGTTTTACAGGTAAATTTTACTAAACATTCAAAGAAAAATTAACGCCTATTCTTCTCAAATTATTTAAAAAAAAATCAACAGATATGAAGGTTCCTACACTCATTTTCAAGGCCAGCATTACCCTGATTCCAAAATTAGACAAAGATGTTACCAAAAAAATAAAATTATAGACCAATATCCCTGATAAACACAGATCCAAAATTCTCAATAAAATATTAGCAAACTGAATTAAGCAATACATACATTAAAAAGAGCATACACCATGATCAAGTGAGATTTATTCCTGGGATGCAAGGTTGGTTCACTGTCTGCAAATCAGTTAACGTGAGATGCACCACATAAACAAAATGAAGGATAAAAATCATATGAGTATAACAATAGATGCAAAAAAAAAAAATGTTTGACAAAATCCAGCATCCGTTTACAATAAAAATTCCCAGCAAAGTGGGAATAGAGGAAGCATACCTCAACATAATAAAGGCCATATATGCAAAACCCACAGCTAACATCATACTCAATGGGGAAAAGCTGAAAGTTTTCTGTAAGATCAGGAAGAAGACAAGGATGTCCACTTTCAACCACTTTATTCAACATAGTATTGAAAGTCCTAGCCACAGCAATGAGACAAGAACTAGAAACAGCATCCTAATTGGAAATGAAGAAGCAAAATTATCATTACAGTAGATGTTCAGTTAACTGGTACCCATAAGGATTGGTAGATGCTGGGTAAATGTAAGGAGATAGATTCTCCATTAACCAGAACTCAAGTAACCAACAAAATCAGCAAAAGAATTTGTCAGTTGCTTGAGAGTCCCAGTTGTTTGAGTTCCAGTTAACAGAGAGTCTAATGTATTTGCAGATAATATGGTACAATATAGAGAACCCTAAAGATTCCACCAAATAAATTATTAAAATGAATTCAGTAAAGTAACTGGATACAAAATTAATATTGAGTAATCAGTTGCATTTCTATACACCAATAACTATCAGAAAGAGAAATTAAGAAAACAAACGACCTAGGGGGTATTAAGCTAAGTGAAATAAGTCAAACAGAGAATGACAAAAAGCATATAATCTCATTTATTTGTGGACTCTAAAGAAGAAAACAAACAAACAAACAAAACAGAAACAGACTCATAGATACAGAGAACAAACTGATGGTTACTAGATAGGAGGGGGCTAGGGACTGGGTGAAAAAGGTGTAGAGATTAAGAAATACACATTGGTAGTTACAAAATAGTTACAGGGAAGTAAAGTACAGTATGGGGAATATAGTCAGTAACATTAAAAACTATGCGTAGTGTCAAATGAGTACTAGACTTATCAGGGGCAGTCACTTCATAAGTTATATAAATGTCTAACCACTATGCTATTCACCTGACACTAATACAAAACAATAATGAATGTCAACTATAATTTAAAAAATAGTTATGGGAATATAAAGTACAGCATAAAGAACATAGCCAATAATATTATAATAACAATAATATTATAATACAGTGTCAGATGGGTAATAGACTTATTTGGGTTATCCCCTTTTAAGGTATATAAATGTCTAATCACTATCTTGTTTTGTACACCTGAAATGGAAACTAATAAAAAAAAAAAAGACAATGATCCCATTTATAATTGTATCAAAAATACTTAGAAATAAATTTATTAAGGGAGGTACTGTACTCAGAAAATTAAATACATTGAAGAAAGAAATTTAAAATGGTACAAATAAATGGAAACATATACCATACTCATGAATAAGAACTGATATAGTTAAAATGTACATACTACCCAAAGTGATCTACAGATTCAATCCCTATCAAAATGGCCAGTGACATTTTTCACAGAACTAGAACAAATAATCCTAAAATTTATATGAAACCACTGAAGACCCCAAATTACCAACATAATCTTGAAAAAGAATAACAAAATTGGAGGTGTCATGCTCCCTAATATCAAACTATACTACAAGGCTACCGTAATCAAAAAACATGGTGCTGGCATAAAAACAGATACATAGATCAATGGAATATAATAGAGAGCCCAGAAATAAGCCCATGCTTATATGGTCAGTTAGTCTATGACAAAGGAGGCAAGAATATACAATGAGGTAAAGATAGTCTCTTTAATAAATGATGTGGAAAAAAACTAGACAGATACATCCAAAAAAGATGAAACATATAGTGACTATAGGTGGTGAGAACACAATGCAACATAGATGATAAAGAACTCTACACCTGGAACCTGTGTAATTTTCCTGACCAATATCACTCCAATAAATTTAATAAAAAAATGAAACTTGACCACTTTCTTACACCATATACAAGAACAAACTGAAAATGGATTAAAGATTTAATTGAAAGACCTGAAACCATAAAACTCCTGGAAGGAAATACAGACAGTTACTCTTTATCATTGCTTTTAGCAATATTTTCTTTTTGATATGTGTCCTCAGGCAAGAGAAACAAAAGAAATAAACAAATTTGACTATATCAAAATAAAAATTTTTGCACAGCAAAGGAAACTGTCAACAAAAGGAAAAGACAGCCTACTAAATGGGAGAGAATATTTGCTAATAATATATTTAATAAGGGGTTTATATCCAAAAATTATATGGCACTCTTACAACTTAACACCAGAAAAATTAATATTTCATTTAAAAATGGGCAGAGGACCTAAATAGACATTTCTCCAAAGAGGACTTACAGATGGCCAATAGACATATGAAAAGATGCTTAATGTAACTAATCATCATAGAAATGCAAATTAAAACCACAGTAACATCACCTCACACCTGTCACAATGGCCATCATCAATAAATCAACAAACAACAAGTGCTGGAGAGGATGTGGGAAAAAGGGGAACCCTTGTGCACTTCTAGTGGGATTGCAAATTGGTTGCAGCCACTATGAAAAACAGTATGGAGGTTCCTCAAAAAATTAAAAATGAAACTACCATATGACCCAGCAATTTCACTTCTGGATGTATATCTGAAAAAATCTAAAACACTAACTTGAAAAGATATATACAGCCCTATGTTTATTGCAGCCTTATTTACAATAGCCAAGGTATGGAAGTAATCTAAGTGCCCATCAATAGGTGATTGGATAAGAGAGGTCCAAGATGGCAGAGTAGGTAAACGCTGTGCCTGCCTCCTTCCATGAACACATCAAAATTACAAATAAAGGCAACCCTGGTATAACACAGCCCTTATATAATGTGGTTTCATTCTAACATGGTAAGATATCATTAGAAATTTTTCATTTCAGCATAGATGTCATAGCAGATTTGGCTGCAGAATTTTACAATTTTGGACTGTATTAATCTCATAAATTTACCCATCAAAGAAATAAAACCAAAGGCATTTTGTGCTTGTTGGAAAAATATACCGCTGGAGTCAAAATCAAAGTGAAAACCTAATTGAGCCAGCAGAAAACACAATGGATGCAATAGTAGAACTTGCCTAGTCTTTAGGAAGGGAAGGTTTTAATGATATGACTGTCAAAGATATCCAAGAATTACTGGTGGAAGAAGAAATTGATGAAGCACATTTGGTGGAAATGACATCTGGAATATGCTAAGATGATTCAGGGGACAGTAGCACAGGTGAAAATGAAGAAATGAAACACTTTACTCTAAAAAACATAAAGAAAGGCCTAGACTTAGCCAAATAGTTGGAGCTCTATTTCCTAAATGAAGATCCTTCTACTGAAAGAAGCACAAAGTTTAAAAGAGAACTTCACAAGTGCTTAGCACTATATAACAAAATTTACAAAGATTTCTCAGTTAAAAGCAAGCAATCTAAAATAACAGATTTTTTGCAAAAAGTACAGAATAGAAGTCATGATTATGCTGAAGAAAGTTCAGAGGATAAAGATACCTTGTCAAAAAAGAAGTCCTCATGCTTAGTAGTGACAACAAAGAAAACATTATTTAATACATATTAATATGTTATGCTTTTGGTAGAAATTGCTTTAATAAAGACATTCTCTTAATTATAAAAATATAATAGTATATTTTAACATTTTGAAACCTAACTCCCTTTTTTTTCTACTAGTTCTTTGTTTTGTATAACACAGATTCACATAACATGGCAATTCTAGGGACCTAACAACTGTTTTAAGAGGGGGTTACCTGTAAATTATAAAACAGTCACCCTGGAGAACCCTCTGAAGTCTAGCTGAACAGAAGTTTAATAACTAAGAATATAAAGAAGAAGCAATATCAAGACTGGTAGGAGGGGTGGAAATGAGAAACAGGTTGGTTCCAAAACTCCATGTGGTATTTGAGATTCAGATGGGATACCTCAGCCAAAAAGATGCCCCCAGAGGAGTGGGGTACCCCAGCCCCAGACCAGGCTCCCCAGCCCAGAGTACTGGTACCAGGAAAAGGATCCCCCACAACATCTGGCTGTAAAACGGGACTTCAACTGTCTGAGTGGGATGGAAGGCCGTGGGAAATCCAGACATCCTCTTAAAGTTTAAGAGACCTCTGAGACAACATGAAATGTAAAACATTGGCATCACAGGGGTACCAGAAGGAGAAGAAAGGAAGCAAGGGATTGAGAACCTATTTGAAGAAATGACTGCAAATTTTCCTAACCTGCTGAAAGAAATAGACATATAAGCCCAGGAAGCACAGAGAGTCCCAAACAAGAGGAATCCCAACAGGCCCACACCAAGACACATTATAATTAAAATGGGAAAAGTTAAAGACAAAGAGAGAATTCTAAAAATAGCAAGAGAAAGGCAACTGGTAACTTATAAGGGAGCTCCCATAAAATTGTCAGCTGATTTCTCAACAGAAACTTTGCAGCCTAGAAGGTATTGGCATAAAATATTCAACACAATGAAAAGCAAGGACCTACAACTAAGATTACTCTACCAGCAAGGCTGTCATTTACAATTGAAGGACAGATAAATAGCTTCCCAGGCAAGGAAAAGTTCAAGGAGTTCATTACCACCAAACCAGTATTACAAGGAAGAGAGACTTCTTTAAGATGGAAAAAATCAAAATTATGAATAATATAGTAATATAATTTGTTTTTATTTTTTATGTGGGTAGCTCCCTGGCTGGGAATCGAACGCAGGCCGCAACGTTGACAGCACTGAAGCCTTAGCCACTACACCACCAGGGAACTCCCCTCAACAATTACTTTTAATGAAAACAGATTAAAAGCTCTAATTAAAAGACATAGGAGGACTAAATGGATAAGAAAACAAAACCTTTACATATGCTGCCTACAAGAGATTCACTTTAGATTGAAAGATATACACAGACTGAAAGTAAAGGGATGAAAAAAGTTTTTTTCATGAAAGTGGAAACAACGAAAAAGCTGGGATAGCAGTACTTACACTAGACAAGATGGACTTTAAAACAAAGACTATGCCAAGAGACAAAGAAGGACCCAGTAATCCACTTCTAGGTATTTATCTGAAGAAACCCAAAACACTACGAGCAACATGTGTATCCGTATGTTCATTGCAGCATTATTTACGTTGGCCAAGATGTGGATGCAGCCCGGGTGTCCATTGGATGAATGGGTAAAGCACAGGTGGTACATATATACAATAGAATATTGCTCAGCCAATTAAGGAATGAGTTCCTGCCATCTGTGGCATCGTGGATGGACCTGGAGGGTATTGTGGTGAGTAGAGTGTCACTTATACGTGGAATCTAAAGAACAAAATAAACAAACAAAACAGAAACAAATTCATAGATACAGAAAACATTTGGATGGTTGCCAGATGGGAGGGGGATGGAGAGGTGGGTGAAAAAAAGGGGAAAGCATTAAGAAATACAAATTGGTTGTCACAAAGTAGTTATGGGGATTTAGAGTATAGCATAAGGAATATAGTCAATAACATTGTAATAATTAGGTATAGTGTCAGATGGGTACTAGATTTGTTGGGATAATAGATGGGAGGGGGTTGGGGGCCAAGGTGAAAAAAAGTGAAAGGATTAAGGAGTACAGATTGGTAGTTACAAAATAGCCATGGGGATGTAAAGCACAGGGAATATAGTCACTGATATGGTAATAACTATGTATAGTGCCAGGTGGGTACTAAACTAGTCAAGGAGATCTCTTCTTAAATTATATAAATGTCTAACCACTATGGTGTACATCTGAAATTAATATAAAATAATATGGGATGTCAACTGTAATTAAAAAATTTGTAAAGGCCTTAAAAGATGAAGGGGAATAATACGTCCAATTTCCAGGTATAAAACTAATAAGTCATGGGGATGTAATATACAGCATGGAGAATACAATCAATAATACTGTGATGGCATAGTACAGTGACAGATGGTTGCTAAACTTACCACGGTGATCACTTCTTTGGGTATATAAATGTTGCATCTCTATGGTGTACCCCTGAAACTAATATAATATTGTATGTTAGGTCTATTTTTAATACAAACCTTAAAAAAATAATTACTATAAAAATAGAAAACGTGATAAAGCAATTACGGTACATATATACACAGGGTATCACTCAGCCATACAAAAGAATGAAATCTTACCCTTTGCAACAGCGTGGATGGACCTGGTGGGTATCATGCTAAGTGAATTCAGTCTGACAGAGGGAGACAAGTACCATATGATTTCACTTGTATGTGCAATCTAAAAAACAAAGTAAGTAAACAAAACAGGAAAAAAACTCATAAATAAAAAAAACAACTGTTTATTGCCAGATGGGAGTGGGGTTAGGGAAGCTGGGTGGAAAAGGTGGAGGGATTAAGATGTACAAATTACCAGTTATAAAAATAGTCATGGGGTGTAAAGTGCAGCATAGAGAATATAGTCAATAACATTATAATAACTGTGTGTGGTGTCGGGTGAGTACTAGACTTACTGGGGGGCATGACTTTGTAAGTTATATAAACATCTAACCACTATGTTGTACACCTGAAACTAATATAACATTTTATGTGAACTCTAATTGAAAAAGAAATTTAAAAAAATAATAACACATTGTAACAACTTTAGATTCTGATTATTTTTCCCTGAAGGTTTTGATTTGTTTTGTTTTTAGTAATTTGCCAAGACTTAGTTTGCAGAATCTCTCTTGTAGTTTGCAGCTGCTGGTGTCTGTGCTCATTTTTTTTCTTTAATTCTTTTATTTAATTTGTACTGTGGCTTCCTAGGGGTTACCACTGTTTCTTAATAGCTCCTTGGTTAGCCAGTAATTTGGGCAGAAGTTGTACTCAAACACCTCAAACTGTTCAAGCTTCCACTCTCCGCCACTCATTCATGTGTGGGGGTTGGCGAGCACATTTAGAGTTCATGTGATTCTCAAGGCTGCTTCGAGCTTTTATTTTCCTCTCAGCCCACTTTGTCTTCCATATGCATACATATAGTTCCCCAGTCAGACCAGGGCTGAGCAGGGATTTATCTAACCCTTCTATGGCTCTCTTATTTCCAAAGTCTCCATAAAATTTGTCATCCCACCCCGAACCACAACCTCAGACCAGCAGTACTACGAGTTTTTCCCACCTATGTCTTACTTACTTTGATACTTTAAGTGATGGTAGCAAGTGTGGCTTTTAGCAGTCCTCTCCAAATCAAGTTCTTTCCCTCTGGTAGAAAAACTGTTTTCAGGCAGGCCCTACCATGGTAAACCACCATATTGACAGAGCAGGGATGAGGCAGGGGCCAGGTTGGTGAAATCCCAGGCAAATTGGTCACAGACTTCTGCCATTGTTGACCAGACTTCTACCAGTTATTCATAAATAAACACCTTTCAAATTGTCTTTGCTTTTGATTGATCTCTGGGTCCCTAAAATGTTTTTTTAAACAATTTTTTCCAGTTTTATACTTGTTTATTGAGAAAAGGATTTGCTGACATCTTTACTTCATCCCAGACAGAAGTCCCATGTGTAGATTTATTTCTAAATTATTATTTTGTACTATCTGCTTACTGTTTTCCTTTAAATATTTTCCTGCCTTTCTCCAGTCCCAAAAGACTGATTGTTTATATTACTTTTTTGCTCTCTACTCTTTTGTAAGTTAAATGTTCACTTTTTAATCATCTTTAAATTTGTAGCATGCACACCTGAACATACTCATTTCCCAAAGGAATAAAAGGGCCTCGCTTTATATATTTATAAGTATAAACATATATATTACGTTTTATGTGTTATTTTCTTTTTATGTTTTTTTCAAGAATTTGAATTTCATTGTTGTTTTTAATACAACCAAGATTAATCATTTTGCTATTATTTTATACAGGACATGTTTATTTGGCTATATGGACATGTTAATCCAATTCCTTTACTCCTAGTATTATACTTCTTTCGATTAGGTTTACTTTCCTTATTTCAAAAAAATGGGTTCCAAATCTTAAACAACCAATGGGTCACAGGAGAAATCACAAATTAAATTAGAAAATATTTTGAGATGAACGAAAACAAAACACAACATTACCAAAACTTATAGAATGCAATAAAAGTGGTACCCAGAGGGAAATTTATAGTTGTAAATGTCTACATTTTGAAAAGGCAGAAATCTCAAATAAGTAACTTTACTTTATGACTTAAGGAACTCTTAAAAGAAGAGCAAAGTAAACCTAAAGCTGGCAGGAGGAAGAAAATAATAGATTAGAGCAGAAATAAATGAAAGAGAGAATAGAAAAAAGTAGAACCAATGAAACAATGTTAGTTATTTTTAAGGACCAACAGAATTAACAAACGTTTAGCTAGATTGACTACAAAAAAATTAAAAGGTATAAATAACTAAAAACTAAAATCAGAAATGAGGCAAGGAACAACTAACTTTACATAAATAAAAAGGATTACAAGAGAATACAAGTAAGTCTGTCAACAAATTAGATAATTTTTTATGAAATGGAAACATTCCTAGAAACACTCAAATTACCAAATCTGACTCAAGAAAAAAATGAAAATTTTGAATAGGTTTACATCAAGTAAAAAGATTGAATCAGTATTCAGAAACCTTTCAAGCAAGAAAAGTCTAAGACCAGATGGCTCCCCTAGTGAATACCACCAAACATTTAAAGAAAAATTAACACCAATTCTTTTCAAATGCACTCAAATATAGGATGACTTCATAATTCATCCTATGGGACCAATGTTATACTGACATCAAAGCCAGACAAAGAAACCAGAAGAAAAGAAAATCACAGACCACTATTCCTCAGAATATAGATGCAAAAGTTCTGAATAATATACCAGCAAACTGAATCCAACAGCTTACTAAAGGATTACAAACTACAACAAACTGAGATTTATCTAAGGATACAGAGGAGGTTCAATATGCACAAATTAATACCGCATTAAAGGAATGAAGGATAAAAACCCACATGATCATCTCAAATGATGCATAAAAAGTATTTCACAGGATCCAACATCCTCTCATGATTTAAAAAAAAAAAACAAAAACAAAAACAAAAAAAAACAGAAAACCAGGAATAGAAAAGTACTTCCTCATGATTAAAGGCATTTATGGAAAACTCACAGCTAACATTATATTCAGTGAAGAAAGACTGAAAGCTAAGATCAGGAGCAAGAGAGGAAGCCCACTTTCACCACTGGTATTCCATAATGTACCAAACGCTAGACAGATAAGTTAGGCAAGAAAAAGAAAGAAAAGCCTTCCAAGTTGACAATGAAAAAAAACAAAACTATTTAAAAAGTGGGCAGAGGACCTGAACAGACACTTCTCCCACGAAGAAATACAAATGGCCAGCAGACATATGAAAAAATGCTCATCCTCATTAGCTATCAGGGAAATGCAAATCAAAACCACAATGAGATACCACCTCACACCTGTGAGAATGGCTGTTATCAACAAGACAAGGAATAACAAGTGCTGGAGAGGATGTGGAGAAAAAGGAACTCTCTCACACACTGCTGGTGGGAGTGCAAACTGGTACAACCACTGTGGAAGGCAGTGTGGAGGTTCCTCAGACAATTGGGAATAGAGTCACCACATGACCCAGCAATCCCCGCTCTGGATATACCTCAGTCCACAAAGACTATGTACCCCAATGGTCACTGCAGCACTGTTCATGGTGGCCAAGACACAAAAACCACCAAAATGCCCTTCAATAGATGACTAGATAAAGAAGCTGTGGCACATATACACAATGGAATATTACTCAGCTATAAGAAAAGATGAAATATTGCCATTTGCCACAAAATGGATGGACCTTGAGGTCATCATGCTTAGCGAAATAAGCCAGACAGAAAAGACCAAGAACTGTATGACTTCACTCATATGTGGAATATAAAACTAAAAGCAACAAAGAAACAAAAACTCATGGACACAGTCAATAGTTTAGTGGTTACCTGCAGGCAAGAGGGAAGAGGAAGGAGAGCAAGTCAAATATGTGGTGATAGAAAGAGACCTGACTCTGGGTGATGAACACATAACACAACACATAGACGATGCTCTGTAGAATGGTACACCTGGAACCTATGTAATTTTTGCTAACTTTAAAAAAAAGTAGAACTATCTCTCTTCACAGATGACAGCGTCCTACATGTATAAAATCCTAGCGAATCATAAAAAAAAAAACTACAGACAATAATAAATTCAGCAAAGTTGCAGAGTACAAGATTAACACACACATAAATCAGTTTTGTTTCTACACATCTAAATGAACAATTGAGAAAACCATTCCGTATCATCCAAAAGAAAAATTACCTATAAATAGATGTATTCAAGGAAGTGAAAGACTTGTATACTGAAAACTATAAAGCACTGCTGAAATAATTTTAAAAGATGTAAATAAAAGTAATGACAGCTCATTTGCCTGGACCGCAAGATTTACTGTTAAGATGTCAACACTACACAAAGTGATCTACATATTTAATGTAATCTCTATCAAAATTCCAAAGTTTTATAGAAATGAAAAAGGTGATTCTCAAAATCATATGGAATCGAAGGGGCCTTGAAAAGCCAAAACAGTCTTGAAAACAGAACAAAGTTGAAGTTCTCACTTTTCCTGATTTCAAAATTTACTAGAAATTTACAATAATGAAAACAATATGGTACTGGCATAAAGACAGACATATAGACCAATGGAATAGAATTGGAAGTCCAGAAATAAGCCCATATGTCTAGGCCAACTGACTTTTTACAAGTTTGCCAAGACCATTCAATGGGGAAAGAATAGTTTGTTTAACAAATGGTGGTCGAACTGTATATCCACATGCACTCTTGTGGATTTAACCCCATCTCATACAATATACAAAAATTTAAATGTATCAACAACCTAAATGTAAGAGTGAAAACCATAAACCTCTGAGAAGAAAACGTAGGAGTAAATCTTTATGATTTTGGATTTGGCAGTGAATTCTTAATGTTTACGAAATCATACAGCATGGATTCTTTGTGTCTATCCTCTTTCCCTCACCTTACTGTTTCATCCATGTTGTTCATCTTGTTTTCCTGTCATGTAGTGTGCCATTATATGAAAATAGCAAAAATTCTTCCATTGATATTCCTGTAGATGGGCATATGTGTCATCTCCAATTTTTAGGTCATATGAATAAATCTACAACAAATATTGTAGTACAAGTGTTTTGGTGAACACACGCACTTGTTTACACCTTGGGGATACACATGGAAGTAGAATATGTTGGCTATAGGGTGAGGGTAAATTTAACTTTATGAGAAACTGTCCAACAGCTTTTTAACCTGGCTATATATCTTATATCCCCATTGGCAACGTATGAGACCACTAGTTGCTCCACATCTCAGCCAGCATTTGACAGTGTTAGTCTTTTTCACTTTAGCTCTACTAACGATTGTGTAGTGATAGCTTCTTGATGGTTTATGATTTGTAAGATTTCATTATATATTCTGGATACATATATTTTGATAGCTATGCAAATATTCTCTGCTAGACTGTGGCTTATTTCTAAATTTCTCAATATACCCTTTAATTGGATAAAGTTTTTAATTTTGCCAAAGTCCAAATTATCATGTTTTTCCTTTTATACATAAGGCCTACTTTATCGTGTTTATGAAAATCTGCCTCTTGTAAGGTCATGAAGATAATTTTTTTTCACTTATTCTAGAAGCATTACGAATTAAACTTAACATTGATTTATAGGAGCTATCAAAATTAATTTTCTTGCATGTGATTTGAGGAAAAGACTAAAAATTACTTTTTTCCATTTTGCTATCCACTTGCTCTAACACCATTCCTCGAGAAGACCTCCCTTCTCCACTTAACTTGTCAGCACCTTTGTCAGACATCATGTGATCGTATGTGTATGTGTCTACTTCTGGGTCTCCTCTTCTGCCACTGGGATCTCTGCAGTATCACAGCCCCATAGCCGTATGAATCTGGTGGTACATGTTCTCTATAGCTATTTGTATTCCTCAGATATCATAGGCATTTGGTGTCCATATGAATTTTAGAATTAGCTCCCCAGTTTCTACAATAAACCTGCCAAGATTTTGAATGACTTACTGTTTTCCATGGCTCTTGGCACTATTCTCAAGACATCTTTCTTGTTACTTCTTAAAAGAGCCTTAAAAAATACTGTGTTGAGCACCTTTCCCAGCCTCACCTAGGTAGTTTTGACAAGATGTACAGTTTTAAATGGGACAGAAAACAATGAAACAATGGTACTGTCCCATTTCAAACCTACTGACATCTTGAATTTTTCCCAGTGAGACTAGGCTAACCATATGTATCACTTGAAATGGGACAGTACCATTGTTTTCTGTCCCATTTAAAATGGTACATCTGGTCAGCCTACTCCTGGGGGCCCAGAGACCTTTTGACATTTTGAACATCTTGCTACCTTTTAGTCCAGACAGGCAACAACTTTACAAGTCTTTAAATGACTTTCTGAGCTTCCCAAGCCACATAACTCTCATTCTTTTTGACATCTGCATCTCTAAATTCAGTCACTGACTCTCTAGGCATGCTAGGGTGCTATGGGAGCATCCTCCGTAGGATTTCTAGAGTCCCTTTTGTCCAGCAGGGTTTCAACAAAATGCACTGACAGACATGCCCTTGATTGAAATCAAGCAGTTTTATCTCCAATCCCGAGGACACAGCCTCTCTCTCATGGGGATCAGCAAACTACAGTCAATAGGCCAAGCCCTGCCCACTGCTTTCTGTATTTCTGGCAAGCATGTGATGGTTTTTACATTTTTAAATAGTTGACAGAAAACTTAAAGAAGAAGATTTCATGAAATATGACAATTTATAAATCTCTAAGTCCCATGCTCATGAATACATTTTTATTTGAACACACGCATGCTCACTCATGTGCATATTGTCTGTGGCTGCTCCCTCGCTCCAGTAGCAGAGCTGAGAATTTGCTACAGAGATGGTTCAGCCTGTGTGGCCTGGTCCCTCAAGGAAGTTTGCTGATTCCTTCTTTATTATATACCCTCTAGCCTCTGCTCGAGAAGTTACCTATGCTATTCTTCTATTTTTTAATTCAATTTGTTGGGGTAACATTGGTTAGTGAAATTATATAGGTTTCAAGTATAGAATTCCTTAATACATCAGCTATTGCGCTGCATTGTGTTCTCACCATCCAGAGTCAGGTCTCCTCCCATCCCCATAGATTTGATCCCTCTCTCTCCTCCATCCCCCACCTTACCCTCTGGTAACTATTAAACTATTGTCTGTGTCCATGAGTTTCTGTTTCTTTGTTTATTTGTTTTGTTCCTTTGTTGCTTTCAGTTTTATATCCCACATTTGAGTGAGGTCATATGGTTCTTTTTCTGATTTATTTCGCTTAGCAGGATAATCTCAAGATCATCCACGTTGTTGCAAATGGCAATGTTTCATCTTTTCTTACAGCTGAGTAATATTCCATTGTGTATATGTACCACAGCTTCTTTATCCAGTCATCTGTCGCAGGGCACTTTGGTTGTTTCCATGTTTTGGCCACTGTGAACAGCGCTGCTATGAACACTGGGGTGCATAAGTCTTTGCGGACAAGTTTTCAGATTTTGGGGGTCATATGGTAATTTTATTCTTAATTTTTTGAGGAACCTCCATACAGTTTTCCACAGTGGCTGTCCCAATTTACACTCCCACCAGCAGTGTGTGAGGGTTCCTTTTTCTCCACATCCTCTCCAGCACTTGTTATTCCTTGTCTTGTTGATAACAGCCATTCTCACAGGTGTGAGGTGGTATCTCCTTGTGGTTTTGATTTTCATTTCCCTGACAGCTAATGAGGATGAGCATTCTTTCATGTATCTGTTGGCTGTTTGTAGGTCTTCTTGGGAGAACTATCAGTTCAGATCCCCTGCCCATTTTTTAATTGGACTATTTACTTTTTTGTTGTTCAGTCGTACAAATGCTTTATATATTTTGGATATTGGAGTTATTTTGGGTATTGGAGTTATTGTTTGCAAATACCTTCTCCCATTCAGTTGGCTCTCTCTTTGCCTTGTTGATGGTTTCTTTTGCTGTGCAGAAGCTTTTTAGTTTGATATAGTCCCATTCATTTATTTTTGCTTTTACTTCTATTTTGAATTAATCTTTGTTGTAGTACCTTATACTCAGCCAGAAGCAAGTGCTTGACTTTCATAATTCTGCCTGGAAGTTATCTTGCCAAGTTTCCCAAATTCATTAAGTACATTTTCTGTCTTCCAAATTACCATTGGCAACAGCTTTGGCACTTCATAGCGCAGGTCACCATTTTCCCAACCTCCTCAATCCATTTTATTTTCACTTTTCTAGCTTATATTATAGGAACCTTTTATCATCTACCCAGGCTCAAAACCAATGCCACATTTTTGTTATTTTTATGGAAATCTCCAATTTCTAGGTACCAGTTTCTGTCATTTATCTATTGCCACAATAATGAATGCTGCATTACAATGAACTCTAAAACCCTGGTGTATATGGTGGTAGGCATTCATTGAGCTCACAAAGTTGTGAGTGGCCTGTGATCCACACATCTTTAACTGCCCAGGGGCTTGCAAAGCCATGTCCACAAACAGTGGTGGACAGACACAATGCTTTTCCAGTTGGCTTGCAACAGGTCTGCTCAACCCCATCCCATTGACAAAGCATGTCATGTGGCAAAACTCAGATCCAAGGATTGAGAAACTATGTCACACCTCCCTATGGAAGTGACTGCAGAGACACGTGGCCAAGGGCTTAGATGCAGGAAATAATAAAGGAGTAGATCCATGAATGCAGTTCACGTTCCCTGAATTTTTGTTTACTACTTAACAGATGATGTAAACACTTGACACAGTATAACTTCATTTCCCCCTTCAATTCCTCATGCCATTGTTCTTTATTTTACTTACGCACATTATATTGGCATTATTGTTGCTTTAAACCAGGCCTGCGAAGACTTTTTCAGGGAGTGAGGTACCACTAATTTTCTGCAAGTGTCATGTCCACTAGCTATTTATTTTTGCTTGCTCAAGTACGTACAGCCACCTCGATTGTGAAGAGCAGATTCTCACCTCCAGCAGCTGGACATGTGCATGGGAAAATGTGTTTCTTTTACATTTAGCTGCCTAGCTGCCAGGCCCTGGAGTAATGTGGTGACTGCTATGACATTTTTTTCTTAATTCAGGTAGTCACCTAAAAACTGCTTGGTGGTCCACTGGGGGACCACAATTGACATCTTGCCCAGCCCTGCTTTAAACCTTCAGTAATCCTCATAGTTTTCAGTAGTTCCATTTTAAACCACAGCTAAGAAATGACTGACCCAAAGCCCAAATTCAGGTCACTCTGAAAGCAGGACCACTCTCATTCCAGCCACGCTCATCCCCCGATTTAATCTTACACCTATCTGCACCCCAGAATCTGTGGGGAGGCAGGTGGTGGGGGTTCACATGCACGTCTCTGTAGACCCGGGTCGTACCCACCCTCCAAGGGGCTCTCATTCCAGCACCCATTCCCTAACTCGATCCGGCCCTCTGGCCCTCCTCAGACAGCAGCATCATGTCACACGTCTTCCCTCTGTCTCTTTCTTTGGCTGGCCCTTAGAGGCACAGAGTTGGAGTCATCCTAATTCTTGGATGAAAAAACTCTTCACTGCTTCATGCATGGTCTTCTTGTATATTTGTTTGTAATAATTTGATGCATTCTTATGTATTCCGCACTCAAACAGGGAGAGGGGAGCATTAGTAGTAACTTGTACCTACTTCACGGTCTGGCCCCATCCTGATCCTCTGGGTCTCCTCATTTGGGGGAACTTCTCACCCCAAATCTTTTTTCTTTTTTTATTGGGTTAAAATACACATAACATAAAATTTTAAGTGTCTAGTTCAGTGGTATTGAGTACATCCACATCATTGTGCAGCCATCACTGCAGCAACCACTAGAATTCTTTTTGTCTTGTAAATCTGCAACTATGTCCCATTAAACAATAAATCACCATTTTCTCCTTGCACTGACCCCTGGCATCATTCTACTTTCTGTCTTCATGATTTTGACTCCTCTAATTGCCTCGTGAAATCATACAGTATTTGTTCTTTTGTGCCTGGCTTACTGCACCTAGCACAAGGTCCTTGAGGTTCATCCTTGCTTTTTGAAGACTCAATAGTAGTGCATTGCGCGTGCATGCCTTACTTGGGTTAATTCACTCACTGGTCAGAGGATGCTGGTTTGCTTCCATCTTTTAGCTGTTATGAATAATACGGCTATGAACATGGGTGTACAAATATCTCTTTAAGACCTTGCTTTCAAATCTTCTGGGGATATGTCCAGAAGAATTGCTAGATCAAATGGTAATTCTATTTTTAATTTTTTTTAATTCATTTTTATTGATAGACTTTTTGGGGTGACATCTGTTAGCAAAAACCTATTTTTAATTTTTTGAGGAACCTCCATACTGTTTTTCCACAGTGACTGTACCTTCTTACATTCCCACCAACAGTGCAGAGGGATTTCAATTTCGCCACACCCTCGCCAACACTTGTCGTTCTTTGCTTTTTGGTAGCAGCCATCCTAATGGGAGCAAGGTGCTAGCTCATAATATTAATATTAATTTCCTTTTCCCTAAGGATTGGTGATGTTGAGCATTTTTTTGTGTGCTTATTTGCTATTCATATCTCTTCTTTGGAAAAATGTCTATTGAAGTTCTTTGCCTATTTTTAAATCAGGTTGCCTGTTTTGTTATTGTTAAATTTTAGGGGTTGTCCATATATTGGTGGTATTAATCAGATACATGGTTTGCAAGTATTTTCTCCCATCCTTTGGCTTACCTTTTTACTCTAGTATTGGTTTCAGGTGTACAGCACAGTGATGAGACATTTATACAACTTACTAAATTCTCATCCTGATGCATCTGGTTCCCCTCTAACAGCACACATAGTTATTACAGTGTTACTGACTGTGTGCCCTGTGCTGCACTTTACATCCCTGTGACTATTCTGTGACTATGAATTTGTACTTCTTGATTTCTTCCCCTTTTTTACCCACCCATCCAGCTCTCATTCCATCACCCCAACAAATCTAGTGCCCATTTAAAATTTTTTATGAAGTCCAATTTGTCTTTTTCTTTTGTTGCTTGTGCCTTTGGTGTCATAATCAGGAAATCATTGCCAAGTTCAATGTTATAAAGCTTATGTCCTACCTATCTTTTAAAATCTGTTTTAAAAGAGCCTTAATTTTGGCCTAACATATGGGCTAGCCTGGGAAATGCCCCATGTGCACCTGACGTTATGTGTATGCTGTTGGGTGTTCTGGATACATGTGATATCTAGCTGGTCTAGTGTGATGTTTAAGTCCTCAGTCTGGTTGTTGTTTCCATTATTGAGAGTGCGATATTGTAGTATCCAACTATTATTATAAAACTTTCTATTTCTCCCTTCAATTTTGTGGGGTTTTGCTTCACCTAGTTTACTGGTATGTCGCTAGGTGAGTACATGTTTATAATTGTGGTATCTTCTTGAGCTCATGGTAGCAGACCCATCTCTGCAGTAGCAGGTACAGCAAGCAGACCTCTGGTGTTACCAGTGTAGTTCTTGGGCCCAGAGCTTTTCAGGGGTATGGGCCTTGTATCTGCCCTTTCTACAGAGAAGTACACCTGAGTCAGGCCCTGGGGCAGGAATATATGGTGCCTCTCCCCCACATGTCCCACTGGTGGGAGGCTTCTGCTCCATGCAAGAAGAGAAACAGACTGTTTTCTGGGTCTCCAGTGGCAGCTGGTCATCTCTGGAACATCTGCACTGATGGGGCTTCTCTCTGATCCCTGTCCTGCCCTCAGTATTTCTCATGAGTTCCCAGTGGAAACCCAAGGAAAGACCTATTCGTGAGTGCCACCCTCTCTCTATGGTTCCCCATTATCCTGAGCTGACATGCCACCAGCATTAAACAACTCATTGAAATTACAGCTGACTTCTTCCCACCTATCTCTGTGCTGTACCTCTCCCTTTGTGCCCTGTAAAAGGTGAGACAGCCTGTGCCAGGCTCATCACTGTGGCCCTCTGTCTGCCTGGTTGTGTGGCCTCCACGTCCATGTGAGCACAACAAAGATATTTTCTCCCATCTATACGCTGTCTCCCCCAATGTCCTTGGTATCCCACAAAACTCTCCACTGTTGACTGGTTGGAACTCAACCTCCCAGTTTCATGTGAGCTCTGGGCACTGTAAAGTCCAACCTGACCACTCTCTGCCCTCTCTGTGGAAGTGTACCTTCTGTAGACCTGGCTCAGAGTCCAGCAGCAGCCTGTGGGCACCCAGTCCCCTATTGCACCCTCTAGAGCTCCTTCTCTTTGGAGCACCCTCCTTCTGGCATCCACCTTCCAAATTCCCACTGCCAGTGCTCCTCTTTGCACTTCATAGCCTGGAAAGTTCCCCAGACAGGAGGTGAGGCCCCCATAGACCTTGCCTGTCTGTTCTCTTTTCTCAGAAACCACAGCCCCACCCTGCCTCATGTCTAATGGGAAAGTTATCGCCTCCTGTGTGGACATGCTTACTGCTCCCTTATGGAGGGAAGGCAGGTCCATTCCCATTGCCCCACAGTGGCTGCAAGGGAAGGCCACAGGTGGATTTTTAGCTGGCTTGGTAGTTTCAGTCATTTCTAACTGCATCTTACAGGGCAGCCCCTTCCAGCACTGCACCCTGAGTCTGTGGACTCGCGCTCTGCACTCCTGTGTGTACCTCTAATTGTTCTGTGCCTCTTCTCCTGATGCTGCCTCACCACGGCAGTCAGCAGCAACCACAGACACTGAAGACATTCTTCTTTCTGTCTCTTACCCTTAAGGTACATATGTATCAGCTCCAAAATGGATTCCCCAAATACAGCCCCCCTTGGACCCTGGTCAGAGGGTCTTCAACCTGGAAGAACAACTCCAGGCTGGCATGGAGCCATGGATCCCACTCACATAGTGGTCAGGAAAGCTCAAGGTTTCTGGGACCAACTACTAATCCCTCGGCATAGAGAAGACAAAGGGGTGACACCCCATAAAATTCGGAGGTTCCTTTCTTGTACACACATTGTAAGCCCCACCGTCACCCAGGGACTGAGCTGATGGAGCTGCTTGCACTCAGGCTGCAGCAGTGGGGAGGAAATGGGTTCAAATGGGTCTTAGCTCTTCTATCTCTTAGAAAGTTTCATGTGATGTTTATATTCATACTTCAATGACTCAAGCCCAAGTCCCTGTGCAGAGAGGGGGGCCAGTGGAGGGCAGGAGCAAGAGAAGAAGCCACTGGGTTGTGCTGGGTGTGTCTTAGGGACAGGCTTGGGGGGACCTCTCATGGGGCCTGTGCTTCTTTCCGACAGGTTCCACAGACCACCTGCAGGAGGTGCAGTTGTCGCTGATCCCACTGTCCATATGCCAAATACTGTATGGATACATGTCGTACATTCTGCCGGACATGTTGTGTGCTGGGGACCTCAAGAATGTGAAGACCGTGTGCGAGGTGTGTCCCACTGCAGAAACATGGCTGCCAAGCCCAGAGCTTTCATGTGTTCATCTACTTTGAGCCACTGGGGGCACTTCTACTGAATGGGTGGGTGGGTGCTCCCACAAGGACTGGCCCCTGAGGAGCTTGGGAGCACATTGCCATAGGCTGGGCGGGAGACCTCAGGGTGGCTTATGTGTAGATAGGACACAGGCCTCGGTCAATGCCCAGTGCCACACAGACCCAGAGCTGGCCAGAGAAACTGCTTGGCAGCCATGCCTCTGTCAGCCTGTGGCAGATGCCTGGCGTCCTACAGCAGGACCTGGCACTAGTAAGGTAGGGCTGTGGAAGGAAGGGGCTTTGGGCCTAGCCCTGCAAGGTGAGTACTGGGCCACCTTTGCGCAGGAAGCAGCAGCGGGCCCCACTCTCCCGGTTCACAGGAAACTCCTCTTTTCTTCTAGGGTGACTCTGGCGGTCCGCTTGTCTGTGAAGTCAACCGAGTCTGGGTGCAATATGGAATAGTGAGCTGGGGCCGTGGTTGCACGTTCCCTATGTATCCTGCAGTTTATGCCCGCATCTCCTACTTCTCAGCATGGATCCATCATCACATAGAACACACACCCCTACCTCCTCAGCCACTCCCCGCCCTCTCCTCCACTCTGGGAGTTGCTGTCAGTGTCCTTATGACCATGCTGGCCATCCTGCCAATGTTGTGAGGGCAAGACCCACCCTAGCTTACCCAGCTACATGCCTCTGCCCCTGCCCAGCTCAGCCCCTCAGATCCCTGAGCACCTAAGTGAGGTGAGGGCCACCAGCCAGGCCAATTCAGGGTCAGGAAGGGCTAAGAAAGGGCCACACCCAGGGAGGCAGAGCCAGTCTCACCACAGGAGGACAGGATGCCCAGGGAGAACGAGTGCCTTGGCTGAGTCCTCTGCCACCTGAGGTTGGTTAAGTTATTAAATATTTAGAAAGCGAGCATCCTGGAAGTCCTGAGTTCATCTTTCCAACCAAAGTGCAGGCTCCCTTGTGCACAGAGTGGCCTTGTTAAGATGACAGGCATCAAGGTGAAAGGAGTTCACACCACATGCGGCGTCTCTAGAAAGGACAGCCACACAAATACACATCTGTGTCTAGAGTCCAGGCCTGGGGCCAAGGCACTGTTTTAAATACTTAGAACTATTAATATCAAAGAGTTGATAAGCACTTAAAATTCCAATTCAAAAATTGGGAAACAAGCTGAGAGTAGACACGTGGGAGGAACGGAAAGAAGTAAAAGCAGAAATCAGTGAAATACCAGAAAAACACTCAAACTAACATTTTAAAAATTTGATTTGGAAAAGAACCCAATCAAGGTATAAAATGAGACCAAAATTACACAAAACAAGAAATAACAAGGGGAAAATACTCATTAAATACGAAAAACTTTAAAAAATCATAAAAATATTGTAACTCTGTGTAAATAAATTTATATAAAAAGTATCACATTTTAGGACAAAAATAATTTACCAAAACTAACCCCAGTAGAGATGGAAGGTTTAAACAGACCAAATTCCATGGAAGAAATGGAGAAATTGAAGAACTTCCCACTCCCAGTAAAAGCCTTGGCTGAAATGGTTTCCCTAGGAACCACACCAAACGTCCCACTACAGGATTGTCCCAGTCCTGCCCACACTGTTTCAGACCCGGACGGGGAGGACAGTGTCCCATGATCCCTAGCAGCACATGTATATGAGGACATAAATCTGATCACACAGAAAGAGAAGATTGAAACAATCCAAGTTATGAAAAAGTCTTTTAACAAATTCAAAACCCATTTCCAATTTTAAAAAAAAAGGTAGGAGTCAATGACTAATAAGATACACACACCTGAGTCTAAAAGCTAGTCTTTCCTTAGTGAGTAACGCGGAGTACATTTCTGCTACAGTGCAGATCACAGGAAGATTGCCCCTTCATGTCCTGCTCCTTCCCACAGAAGATTAGCCACCATGGCCACACAAGAGAACCATCCAGGGAAATGAACAGGAGCCATGCAAACTCTCTCTTGTTGTAAAAAAGACTTGGAGTATATCCAGAACCCCCAAAAGAAAAATGTGAAACTACAACAAATAGTAAGAAAATTCAGTACTGTCACCCAATAAAACACAACAAAAAATCAGTATATATTCCAATTAGAAGATAAGTAATAGAAGTCACCAATTATAACAGCAAGATACCCATGGCCTTAATGACAAATGTAAAAACTGATATGAGGAAATCTTTAAAATACTCACAGAATAAAAAGATTTGAATGATAAGAAAGCTTATATTCACAAACAGATTAAATCAAAATGTGGTTGTTTCTTTTTTTCTGGAGCTAGACAAGTTGATTTCAAAGTTTACATCAAAACACAAGTGAGGAAACACAGGGATAAAACTAAATATGAAGGCCAGTAATGTGGTGGGAACTAGTCCAGCAAGACATTTAAAACTACCACCAAGATGCTGCAATTACAACAGGCCATAAAGACCTGACAACTCATGTCTGTGCTGACACACCAGGAGATAAAACACTTGGAACCGGGCCCAAGTACATGTGGAAAATCTGTGTATGATAAATGTGTCCATTTAAATCAGAAATGCAATTTGGCATGGCCTAATAGAATTGGTCCCAGAAACAGTGTTCATTTGGAGCAAGCAACATTATCATAGGAATTTAAGAATGATGAGAACACTAGAATTCCTTCAGTAGTTTAAAGCCTAACCACAGTCATCCAAGCACGAAGCATGCATGTAATGCACATGAAGTATTTGTTAAGTCCTGCTGTGTGTCAGGTCCCGTCAGGGTCCTGGAGTGACAAGAGGCACCAAAGTGGTTTGTCCCTGCTGCTAGTGGCCTTGTATTCTGGCATGAGGCTAAGAAGAAGCTGCACACAGGCCCAGAGCATTGCACTCCCACCAGTCCGGTCTGTAACACTGACAACACTTGAGTGTTTCAACAGCAATTGGATAAGACCGACTGTAACTGTATTTGGTGTCTTTCCCGCCTGTCCTCAGTCATTCATTCCCAGCTGGGGCCACTGGGGATCCAGCCGAGGTGGAATCAATGTCGGGGTGGGTCTTCCTGTGTCAGCTCCTCCTCTGCATCTGCCTTGGCAAAGTCAGCTTTTTTTTACTGAGACACACAGAATTGCTATTGATACAGCCAACTGCCTGGAAAAATGTCAGTGACACAACTCCCACACACACAGCAGTGAGTCGGACAGCATCATTCCATAGAACAAAGTGGCAACTTCAAATTCATATGATTTTTCTTGTGGATGCCTTCATGTCTGGTTAATATGTACATTTTTTTCAGTATTATTGGTCGTACTAAAATTCAAATATTGATAGGCAGGGAATAACATAGTCGAAACAACAACCAAGAAAAAGAAGCCAAAATTGCAAACCAGGAAAATAAAGACTTCAAAGAGGCAAAATCTCTCTTATTATATCACAATGCAAACTAAACCTCTGATGGTCAACATCATAAGGAAAATCAGGACAGCTGTCATGAGAACAGGGTGCAAATGATGACAGAAGGGTCGAAGCAGGTATGAGACCAGGACATTCCAAGCAGGAGCCTGGGGACCACTAGGGAGGTGTGCAGGCAGCTCCAATGACCTTGTCCACCTTGATGAGTCCAAGCTCTTCCACTGTGACTAGAGCATAACAGTTTCTCAGGCACGATCCCAATAATACTTAGAGAATCAAACAGAACATATGTTGAGAAGTCTCTCCAACCAATGTTTAAAATCTTTTTAAGTGGCCAAACTTGATGATGTCTTGATTACACTCTCCAAGATTTAAGTTTTCACTTAGTGTTTTGTTGTAAACTAATTTGTATTGTGGTAAATACACATAACCTAAAAATGTACTAAAATATGCCTGACCTAAAATCCTTTCTAAGTGTATAATTAGTTCTGTGGCATTAAGTACGTTCACATAGTTGTGCAGCCATCACCACTATTCATCTCCACAACTTTTTCTTCTTCCCAAACTGAAACTCTGTCTCCACTAAATACTCTTATTCCTTCCTCCCCCCACCCCTGGCACCCACATCCCACCTTCTGTCTCTATGACTCTGACTCCTCTAGAAATCTTAGAAGTAGGATAACATAGTATGTGTCCTTTTGTGTCTGGCTTATTTCACACAGCACCCACTTCACCAGCCTGGGTCTCCCAGCACCATAGGACTGTTGTCCATCGTTTCAGCCTGGCCACCAACTTTGCTGCCTGAACGGCTGCCGTCCTCAGCCATTCTAGTGTCACTCAGGCCCACACATCCACCCAGAGCTCTGCTAACCTGTCACCCTTACTGGGCAGGGACGCAGAGCCATTTCAGTGGTTGTGGAGGTCACGTTGCACCTGGGGTGGGCAGACACCCTGGAGTGCAGTTTTCTCCCACTCCTGCCTCCTCTAAGTGCACAGAGGCTTTGGTCACACCCACAACCTGCTCCTGGGCAGGCTCCTTTCCGACCATCCCTCAGTGTGCTAGGGATTTAACTTTGATCCCTGTGAAGGCCACTGAAGATCACAGAATGCCTCAGTGGCCACCTCTGAAAGTCCCGCATCACTGCTTGTTGCTGGAGAGAGAAGTGTAACGATTCTGCATGTAGACCTCCAATGCACCGAACCTGATTAACGCTCTAACTGTTCTTCTGAGTTCCCAATCCAAGTCAGCAATCACCTGAAATTTAAGGGACTCTGAGGTCTGCACTGAGGTAAGACCACTGCCTGGCACAACCCGGAGTCCACACACAAACATCTGAAAAAATGCTCCTGCAACCCCCAAGCCAACTGGGAAATAGCATGAAAGAAGGTAAACCTAATAGATAGTAGAACTTAAACCAAAAAAATGAAAAAGAAAAGTCCTTAAAAAGACTTCAACTGGCATATTTAATACATTCAGAGAGATAGAGGTGGAACAGCACCCAGGGTGTGAGGACAAGAGGTCCTGAAATAAACACAGATGGCTAAAAATGTTAATTTTGGAAATGAAAGATACAATTAGTGAAATTTAAAAATCAATAGTCAACCAAGAATTCTATACCAGCAAAACTGCCCTTCAGAATGAAGCAGAAACAAAGACATTCCCAGATCAGCCAAGCTGAGGGAGTGTGAGAAACACTGAGGGCATCCTTCAGGCTAGAGTAAAGGACGTTGGTCAGCAAATGGAAATGTTGGAGAAAGAAAGAACACTGGTTGTGGTGACCACATAGGGAACTGTAAAGGCTGGTATTACTGTTTTTGTTTGTTTGTCCCTTTAGTTTGTTATATGACTTAAAAGTGAAATGCATAAAACAATTACAAATCTATGATAATGAGTATAGAGCGTATAAAAATATAATTTGTATGAATGTTCTAAATGCCCCTGAATTTCTACTTTATAATGGTTACTGATTAACTTGATGTTATGTGAATTTTACCTCAATAAAAATAAATAAAACCAACAGAAGTGTTTCTTGGGTCAGGCTCCCAGAAGCAGACCCTGGATGACAATTGTTGTACAGGTGGTTGATTAAGGAAATGTTCCCAAGAGAATCCATGCAGGCAATGTGGGGAGCCAACGTGATATGGGCAGTATCCACTGGGAGGTGGCCTCAGCCCCCCTGTGCAGGGACCATGAGTGCTATGTATTCTTCAAGACTGTCCTGGCCTGAGACAAGGTTATCTGGCCTTCAAACACTCACACCAAACCTTTATTGGCTGTGGTTCACTCTGGGGGACACAAGCTTCCAGGAACTTCCTGCTCTCTGCAGACCAGTGGTTCCAGAAGCCAAGGTCAGCTTACCAAAGAGGGTGACAGGTGCTGATGTCCACAGCAAACTTCAGTCTGTAGATAAATATAAATGGTGAAGGGAGTCCCAGGAGATTTGGTTGGTCTGGAAGTGTCTGTTCTAGAGCTGAAGAGCAGAACGAGCTTTGCTGACAGGCCAGTTAGTCTACTGGCAACTCAAATAGAAATTCCCAGCGTACAGAAAATGGGTTAAACAGATAGAAAATGAAAAAAGAGGTTAGGAGATATGAAAGACATGCAGAAGTTACAAAATCTGATAGCAGCTGTGGAAGGAGAGAATAGATGGACTGGCAGGGAGTTAAGAGCTGAAGATAAAAGGTCTAGTTGTTTCCTGTCTGTGAAGAAAGGCATGCATCTTCTGCTTGATCAGTCCCAACAAACACCTAGTATATGTTCTTTTAAAAGTACACATACATGGTGATGGAAAGAGAACTGACTCTGGGTGAGGAACATATAACACAACAAATAGATGATGTATTGTAGAATTGAACATCTGAAACCTGTAATTTTTACTAACCAATGTCACTCCAATAAATTTAACAGTAAGAATAAAATTTTTTTTAATGTACATGTAAACAACTGTAACAAGAAGGCGGATAGGCAAGCTCAATGTCTACAGCCTCCCGGGATCACATCAAAGTTGCAAATAAATTGTAGGACAATTGACATTGGAAGACTAGCTGAACAGAACTTCTGCAACTAAGGATACAAAGAAGAGGCCACATCAACACTTGTAGGAAGAGCAGAGATGAGAAATAGGCTGACCCCAAACTCGTGAATAGTGGTGGAACTGGGAAGGACACATCAGTGGAGGAGGTACCCCCAGAAGAAAGGGGGTCCCCAGCCCCATACCAGGCTCTCCAGCCCAGGTGTCCTGTGCTGGGAAAAGGACTTCCCATAACATCTGGCAGTGAAAATTTGGGAGGATTCTGCCTATCTGTCCTGGTAAGTAGGTCAAAAGGTGGCTGGAAATCCAGATGCCCTCCTAAAAGGCACACACACACTCAATTGCTTGCAAACACTCACCTGGTCTCCGGGAGAAGGGCAGCAAGTCTGAAGGTGTCAGAGATATATAGGGAGAAGTGTGGTTTCGAACTAAGGTCTGGAGGGACCCATTGTTCCCATGTGGAGTCTGGCTCACATGTAGCCTACAGGAAGGCAGCATCTTTTCTATGTTGAATCCTCCCCCAAAGGGCCAAATCTGAGACCACACTGGTCTGGTATAATCCGCACATGTGCACCACATTGGTGACGTACTGGGTCCCTGCCCCATACAGCTAATACTCCATCTCCCAAGGTGCTCTAAACTGCTGACTATTCCTACTAATGGCAGGAGATTTTCTTACAGACTTTTGCAGGAGCTGCTACCCGTGATAGCACAGGGAACTTGTGGTAGCAAGCAGCCAGCCATGCCCTGCTCCATAGCTCCCCTTGAGCAGCAATCAGAGACCTGCAAGCCATGGAGTTCTCAGGGAATATTTGCAAAGTGCTCACAGGCACAGCTCCTGCATAAGAACAAATGCATTAATTTTGTAAAAAACCATCACCCATAACTTCCTGGATCCTTGCCCCACCCACCTAGGGCTGCATTGCCAGAGGCACTCTTGGCAACTGAGGGGCCAGCTTTGTCCTTTGAGCTGAGGAAGACTCTTACAACAGTGGACATCCACAGTGGCCCAGTGAACTTTGGATGGTGAGCAGCAAGCTACAATGTGCACTGCAGCCTGTCTTGGGCAGTTCTTGGTGATTTGTGAGCCCAAGGCAAACAGCAACAAGCTTCAGTGTTTCCAGGGCATCTTGTGAAGCAGTCACTGACCAGGCACTGCCCCAAGGCAAGGGGTGGCTGGCTGCAGTGTCCTCAGAGCATTTTGCAAAGTGGCACTGGCCCAAGAACTGAACACCTAGGCACTGGCCCAAGAACTGAACCTGCCTTAAATATATAAAAAAAACTGTCCATACCTTGTATCTCCTTGGTACCCCACCTCACCCAGCTAGGGCTGCATCACTGAAGACACTCTCAACACTGGGTCAACCTGCTCAGCCCATGCACCTAAAAAAGGCTCTTTCAACAGTTAAGACTCCAGCAGGTGGCAATAAGACTAGGGGAACCTTGGGCCTGTTGCTAAGCTCCCCTAGGACAAATACTGGGGGGAGTCAGACTCGGTTTATGAGTGAAGGCACTTGCAAACATCTCTAGGTCCAGCACAGACAGCAGCCAAACACATATAGTTCTGTGGCTTCTACCCATCACAGGCAAGACTGAAATTGACCTGCACAGGAACCCCTCCCAAGAGACACTAGAAATGACAAACCCAGAGACCAGCCTCAGGCCACACTGGAGCACTACTTGGTTAGCCTCAAAAGTGGTATACCGAAATGGCGGTTTCAACAGGCACAAGAACCCATGGCGGGAAACACCCATCTGAGTGGTCAACCTCCAAGCAGCAGCTCCTACTCTGTGGACAGAACTAATTTGCACAGTCAGCCAGCCTGGCAGTCAGTCCCACCCACTCATATGCCAAAAGCAATCAAGGCTCAATTACAACAGAAGAACACACACAATACACTCAAGAGACACTCCTAGAACACATACACAAGAGATCAGAGAGATTGCACCATTGGACTATACAGGTCACATCCTACATAAGATCACTGAGCAAAGACTCAGAGACATAAGAGACCTACCTACTACATATAAGCAAACACAGAGAGGCAGCCAGAATGAGGAAACAGCAATAAGTCCCAAATAAAAGATAAGAGAAACCTCCAGAAATATAACTAAATCAAATGGAGGCAATCAACTTACCAGAGAAAAGGTTTAAAATACACGTTATAAGAACACTGAAGGATCTTAGTGAGAATTTCCACAAAAAGATAGTAAGTGTAAAGAAGGACATAGAAACCATAAAAAACAACTAGTCAAAAATAAAGAATAAAATAATTGAAATGAAGAATACACTAGAAGGAATCAAAAGCAGATTAGATGAAGCAGAAAATCAAATCAGCAATTTAGAAGACAAGGCAGCAGAAAACACCCAATTGGAACAGCAAAAAGAAAAACAAATTTTAAAAAATGAAGATATTTAAGAGACCTCTGGGACAACATCAAGTGTAATAACATTTGCATCATAGGAGTACCAGAAGGAGAAGGGAGGGAGCAAGTGATCAAGAACCTATTTGAAGACTGAAAACTTCCCTAACCTGGTGAAGGAAATAGACACACAAGCCCAGGAAGCACAGAGAGTTCCAATTAGGAAGAATTCAAACAGGCCCACACCAACACACATTATAATTAAAATGGCAAAGAAAGAATCCTAAAAGCAGCAAGAGGAAGATAATTAGTTACCTACAAGGAAGATCCCATAAGACTATCAGCAGAGTTCTCAACAGAAACTTTGCAGGCCAGAACAGAGGACAGAAAATATTCAAAGTAATGAAAAACAAGGGCCTACAATCAAGACTACTCTATCCAGCAAAACTATTATTTAAAATTGAAGGAGAAATAAAGAGTTTCCCAAACAAGAGAAAGCTAAAGGAATTCAGTACCACCAAGTCAGTGTTACAAGAAATGTTAAAATGACTGCTTTAAACAGAATAAAGGAGAAAACTATCAAACAAAAGAAGATTAAAAAAAAAAACATGAATAATAGCATGGTGATAAATACATAACTATCAATAATCACTTGAAATGTAAATAAAAGGAGTTCTCAATGCTGCGGCCTGGGTTCAATTCCCAGTCAGAAAAATACTAAAAAAAAAAAAATGTAAATAAACTAAATGCTCCAATCAAAAGACATAGGGTATCCTTGATGCCATCATGCAAAGTGAAATAAATCAGACAAAATAACAAGAACAATTTCACTTGTATATGGAACACAAAGCTGAAAGCAACAAAGAAACAAAAACTCAGTGGACACAACCAATAGTATAGTGGTTAGTGGTCATCTAAGGGTATGGGGGGAAGGAAGTGGGAGAGAAGGAACAGGGTCTCAAATATATGGTGATGTAAAAAGAACTGACTCTGGGTGATGAACACATTAACACAACTTATAGACGATGTATTGTAGAATTGTACATGTGGAATGTATGTAATTTTTACTCACCAATGTCACCCCAATATATTTAACACTAAAAAAAAGATACAGGGTAGCTTAATGGATAAGAAAACAAGACCATACATATGCTGTTTACAAGAGACCCACCTCAGATGGAAAGACACATATAGACTGAAACAGAAGTACACTTAGACATATCTTAGTAATACTTTGGAAAACCCATAATAAATAGAAAAATTTTAAATGTTCCAAATAAGAAGACATAAAGAAAGACATGCAAATAAGAAATCAGACTATCTAATAAGGAATACCCGGGATAACAGAAGACAACGGAGTCTTCCCTTCAAAGAGTAAGGAAAAGTAAATTTGAACTGTTTCCACACCCAGTCAAACAAACATACACAAGTAGGAATAAAATACAAATATTTGTCAGATATACAAGGACTCATAGTAACTACACGCAGAATCTCAGTGAAGATACTATGGAATGTTCTGCAGTAAAAAGACAAATGAGCTCAGAAGTATGTTCTCGATACAGTAAAGTTAGGTTGGAAATCGGTAACAAAAGTATATGTAGAAATTCCCATGTATTTAAAAATTAAGAAATACACTTTTAAATAAACTTTGAGTCAAAGAGGATATCAGAAAATAGTTCAAACTGAATAATAATGAAAATAAGCAATATCAAAACCTGCCCTACAAGAAATGCTAAGGACATCCTTCAGGCTGCAATGAAAGGACACTAGACAGTAGCTCATCACATTATGAAGAAATAGCACTGATACAGGCCATATGTTGATAAGCATAAGCCCCATCTAATTTCACTACCGGTTTGTAACTTCTCTTGTTTCTCTATGATTTAATAGACAAATGCATAAAATAGTAAGTCTATGCTATCGATTCCCAAGCGGTGGTACACATACCCCTGAGGGTATGTTCTGGCGGTTCAAGGGTATGTGAAAAATAATCAGTAATGGTGAAAAAACAAGTAAAGTAAAAAATGCAAAACATTAGTTACGGAACAATAAATTTAAGTTTGAATCATCATTAATGGAGACACTTCAAAATTAGATCAGATCACATTAGCAAATGATGATTAGTGAGGGTGTGGCTATGAACCCTTCCCCCAAACCACCCTTCTACCAATCATTATGCACAGTTTCAGAACAATCAATTTGTGATGGTTCTAGGATTTCCTGAAGCATATAAACACATCTATAGTCAGACTGTTTGATCAGTTTAGTTATTAACTGAGTAAAAGTTAAGTGTGTTGTCTTTAATCTTGATCCTTTTCAAGTAGTTTATTTAATGTTTAAATACTTGATGATCATTATCAATATTTAACTGTGTTATGAATATTGTAAAATTAATTCTGTGGTTTGTACTTTTAGTGTAGCAATTTTTCTTTCCTAACTTATTACCTCATTTCCACTATTTTACATTAAGATAGGCACTGAACAAAAGTGTCAGCATTTAAATACAGCTGTTTTAAAAATAAGGGGTACAATTTATAGAAATGGCTTTAAAAGGGGTACACAAGTGGGAAAAGGTTAGGAACCACTGTTCTATGCTAATGGGCACACAAGGAGTGAAGATGTAATTGGTGACAATGATAACATGCAGAAGGACAGAGCTGTATAGAAGCAGGGTTTTATACACCTAAATTGTTACTAATTAAAACTAGATTATTATAGTTTAAATCATCTATTGTAATCCTCAAAATAACCACTAAGAAAATAACAAAAATATACAGAAATGGAAATGAGAAGGGAATAAAAATGGTTTGGTAGAAAAAGTCAAACAAAAAAGACAGTAATGGAGAAATTGAGGAACAAAAGAAGGTAATTGTTATCAGTAATAACTTTAAAAGTAAACTGATTGAACTCTCCAGTGAAAAGGCAGAGATTAGCAGAATGGATACAAAATAAAACAAAACCACGATCCATCCATCTATGTTTTTTAGAAGAGACTTGCTTTAGATCTAAAAACACAGATTGGAAATGAAAGAATGGAAAGGATATTCTGTGCTAATAGTAGCCAACCAAGAGCTGAGGTGGCTATACAGACAAATTAGGCTTTAAGTAAAAAATGTGACAAGACACAAAGGAGGGCATTATATATTGAAAGAAGGATCAATCCATTAAGAATATATAAAAATTATAAACATATATATACCTAACAAGAGATCCCTAAGATAGATGAAACAAAATCAACAGAATTGAAGGGAGAAATCGGTAGGTCTAGGAGAATAGTTGAAGACTTCAGTGTTCCACTTTCACTGATGGGTAGAACAACAGACAGAAATTCAATAAGGTGTGGAGGACATGAACAACTGGAGGACTGTCCAGCAATTATACCTTACTGACTTATACAGAACACTCCAACCAACAGCAGAATACACATTTTCCCCAAATGCACATGGAACATTCTCCAGGATATACCATGTGTTAGTCCACAAAACAAGTCTTAATAATTCAGAAACCTTGAAGTCATACAATGTATCTTCTCAAACCACAATGAAATAAAACTAGAAAACAGTAACAGAATGAAAATTAGAAAAGTCACAAATATAGAGAAATTAATACATGTTTAAACAATCAATGGATCAAAGAAGAAATCACAAAGAAAACTAGAAATTATTTTATTAAGAATAAAAATAAAAACACAAATACCAAAATTTGAGCAAAAGCAGTGCTCAGAGGGTCATTTATAGGTGTAAACATCTACATAAAGAAAGAAGAAATATGTCAAATCAATAATGTAACTTTATACTTTAAGGAACTAGACAAAAGAAGCATGAGCTAAACTTAAGCTAGCAGAAGTAAGGAACTAATAAAAATTAGAGCAGAAAGTGAGCATCCGGCCATGGAATCCAAGTGGCCATGTGGCCAGAGCCAACTACGATGAGCTGTCCCATCAGGCATTAGGTCAGGTGGGCCCACTGCCCAGCACTGTGATTCGTTGGGATTGGGTCCATTCAGGTTGACAGGGGATAGCAAACTGTATAAACAGGTTCTTCCATGCCATCTCCTGCAATTGTCCAGACGCCTTTCCTTAGCCCGGCTGGCTTCCCGGGGGCCCCTAAGTCCAGCTGAGGGAGAAGAAAGAAGACCAAGCCTGGTTTGCAAATGGGTTGGTGCCATAAGCTGCTGCACCCAGTGGAATCCCTGAAAACAGGGGTGAGAGGACCTCCCAATGGATGGAGCTTCTGGTGGAGCATCTGGCCATCTGCCTTGTGGCCCAAGATAAGGGGATAAAGCATCAGTGGGGACAGCGAGGGGGAATCTAGCTATAGATGAGCAACAAATGGCTTAGCTGGTTGTCTGGAGGCCTGGAAGGAGTGAAACTAGAATAGGGAGAAGGAGGTCTGGGGAAGAGGTAATAGTGGTGGACTTATGGGAGTAGGAACAAAGTGTGAGACTTTTCCATCACATGCTGAGGCCATCTGAGGGCATTCACAGCAGAAGAGGCACTGACCACCAAGTGCTGTGCAAAGAGCTCATGGAACCTGGGCACAGCCCTCCAGGATGGGTCCCTGCCTCTCACCAAGGCTGTGATCTGGCGGCTGCTGCCCCAGGGAACACCCACTTGCCAGGCAGAGAGACCAGACCAGGCCCTTTACAGGGCAAGCCCCTGAGGAAACCAACCAGATAACTTGGGGCCACACTGCCTGTACAGGCTTCCTTCTGACCACAATGACCTGTTTCCAAGAACAGGTTTGCCTTTCCAGCCTGCAGTGGTTTAGCCAACCCTAATCTCAACTCTCTGAGGTCTGATTTACCTACACAAAATCCCATAGAACTTCACCAAGGGGTCCCCTTTACAACATGACTATGGGACACACCAGTTCCATCAACTCTCACACGATTCAGGAACTGCCATTGATTGGGTTCTGGGAAGCACAGCTGAGGCACCAGCTTGGAGGTAAGACCCTAAGAGGACAGGGTGCCGACTCAGGATGTGGCACGCACCCTAACCAATGCCCACCATGTAGTGCAGAGATCTTGGCTCCCAAAAGGAAAGATACCTCCAACAGGGAATGCAGTAAGAGTCCCATTGGACTTCTAGAGATAACTTCCACCTGGTCAATCCCTCTGCTGGCAGGCCTTAGTAACCACAAGGTTATGGTTTGGGGACACATAATGGAGGCAGGGGTGAAAACATATGTGTGGGACCCAGGTGAACCCCAGGGTGTCTCTCACTCTTCTCTCACCTACTTGCGACTATAGGTGGCAAGTGCAGTCACCACGGCTGAAGGAGGGCCTCAGACTCCTCGCGAAGAAGACCTGGGTTACCCCACCCCCAGGCGAGCCAGAAGATGAGCAAAGGGGAGCAGATATAGAATAGGGGAGAAGGAATGATGGGTATCAGGGCGCAGGACTGACAGCTACAACAGGATCGTGGTTTATTCCACTGACTGTCCTCAAACTGTTCTCAGAAACTGTGACCAGGAGAATCCTAAGGAAGCTGTCTAGAGAGGATTAACAAGAAAAGCCAGGGTATAATGGCCACCCTGGCCACCCTGAGATCCTCCATATCAGCCAGTGCCCACCTGTCAGCTGTTGGCTGGAGCTGCTCATACTGTCCCTTCTCTGAGGGTGATCCTTGCCCAAGTAGGAGTGCCTGGCACCCCCTGCAGAGCAGACCTCAGCCAGGGACCAAGGACAGACTGAATGGACAGCCAGCCCCATGCCTTAAGGTGGAAACAACTCTGCCATCAGCTCTTGTGAAAGGTCTTTCCTATGGCTTCAGTGCAGGCCGCATCCCAGCTTGACTCCCCGCTCTGCCTGTGCTGCTCCACACCCTCCATCAGCCTGCTTTAATAATTTGTCAGTTCAGCCTAAGACAGGTCACCATCACAGCAGAATGAAAAATATCACCTCTCTGGGAATAAATCTAGCAAACTATGTATAAGCTCTCTACCCCTCTACAAACAGTAATGAGAGAAATTAAAGAATCTGTAAATAAACAGAGAGCTATGTCATGGCCAATGCTATTGAAACTAAAATTCCATTATGTGTGTACATTGACAAGCTGATTCTAAAATTTATATAAGAAGTGCAAAGGTACAAATAGCCAAGACACAAGTAAAGGCAAGAACACAGTGGAAGGGTTTCCTCCACCGGCTATAATAAAGCTACAGAGTTAAGACAGGAAGTGTTGGTATGAGATGAAGCAACAGGCCAGGAAATGGGACAGAGCTGAGAAGGAGACACATCTCTATGTGAACACTGGATACAAGAAGAAATAACTCTGCAGTGTGGTGGAGAAAGGGGTCCTTTCAATGTCTATGCGGAAACATAATAAAACTCAACCCCTCCCTCTCACATTGTCAATTCCGGGTACACTAGGATCCAACTGTGAAAGACAAAACACAGCTTCTAAAAGATTATACATACCTTCACAATCTGGTTATAGGCAATTATTTCCTTAAAAGGGTGAACATACATAGAAAAATTAGCCATGAGGGAAACTATAACACTTCTGAGAATATAATTAAAAATTTCTGTTATTAGAAGATACTATTAAGATACTGGAAAGGCCCAGAGTTTAAGAAAATATTCATAACTCACAAAACTGACCAATATAAAAAATTCTAAAAAATCAAGAAAAAGATAATCCAATAGAAAAATGGATAAAAGACTTGAATAGACATTTAATAAATGAGAATATTGAAATGACAAACATCATTACCCATCAGGGAAATGCAAATTAAAACTATAACAAGATACAACTACATACTTCCCTTAATATCTATAAAATAAAACTTAGGGGCTCCCTGGTGGCGTAGTGGCTGGGCTTCGGTGCTCTTACTGCTGATCCCCACTCAGGGAACCAAGAAAAGAGTAATAAATAAAACGTGGCCGTGTAGAACTACTAAAATTTTTATGCACTGCTGGGAAAAATTTTAATTGGTTCAATTGGTTTGGAAAACAGTTCAACATTACTACTGAAGTTGAATATACTTCTTCTATCCTTTGACCCAGCAATCTATTTTTAGGTATATATGCAAAAGAAATGCATACACACGTACACCAAGAAATACAAAGACGTTCCATTCATAGCCTCATTATCCACAGTTGTCTCTAACAGGAAAAATAATGTCCGGTCAACAGAAGAAGGTATTTAAAAATAGTGGTATATTCATACAATGGAATACTATCAGCAGTGAAAATACACAGACTACAACAACAATCAGTGACATGCAGGAATCTAACAAATCAAATACTGAGCAAAAGAACCTGAACACAACAGATTCTATACTGTGTGGTTCCATTTGTAAAGTTCAAAAAACAGGTGAGACGGTGTTTAGGAATGCAGGTGTGAGAAAAGCAAGAAAATTGTTATTATCAAGTCAAGATAGTGGTCACCTAGAGAAAGTTCCAAGGAGGAGGAAAGAGGGGGTTATTACGAGGCGCACAAGGATGCTTCTGGGGTACTGAACGCATTCTGTTTCTTGATCTGGGTGGTGTTCTTACCATGAAAGTGTTTCCTTTATGATGATTCTTTTAGCTCAACAATCTTGTTTTGTGAAATTTTCTGTATAGATGTTGATTTTCAAAATAAAAGTTGTTGTTTTCATGGGAAATGAAGGTTGCAGTTACACATAAAAACAAAACTTCAGGAATTAACAGGCTTTTAAAATGTAACTTCTGGGGAGTTCCCTGATGGTGTAGTGGCTTGGGGCTTCGGTGCTGACGCTGTCAGTGCTGCAGCCTGGGTTCGATTCCCAGTCAGGGGGGTACCCACATACCAAAAAGCAAAAAAAAAAAAAAAAAAAAAAAAAAAAAAAAAAAAAAAAAAAAAAAAAAAAAAAAAAAA
>PVJL010006319.1:0-31016 GCA_004026885.1 Lyroderma lyra | reverse complement strand
AATACAATCACTGAAATTACAAACATAAAAGTCCCATCTAGGGGATGGATTCAGCGGATTAGACAGTAGTTGAAGAGAGGAGTGAAGTAGATGGCATGGTCAGTGAATTTGTCCAGAAAGTAGCAAAGAAGAGATGAAGACAGAAACTACGAAAGAGAGGTTAAGAACCATGAGGAGATACAATGAAAGCATCTAATCTGTGTCTATTTGGAATCTCTGAAGAAGAAAATGATAAGAACTGATTTAGGAATGGTCACATATGTTAACAGAATTATGCATTAGGAGAATTTTCTAGAACTGATGCAAAATACATATCTATAGTGCAGGAAGCACAACATATCCTACACCTAGACACATTACAGTGAAACTGCAAAATAGCAACAACAAAGAGAATATCTTGCAAGAACCCGAAAGGAGAAATTACCTATAAAGGAAACACATGTGTTTGTAGACTTCTAAACAGCAACAGAGGTAACTGTGGTAGTCTCCAGGAGTGCCTTCAGTAACCCTCACCTCTTGCAATGCATGCCTTTGTGTCATCCCACCCCACACTGACCAGAGTTGCCCTGTGTGACCAATAAGACACTGAGGACGTGATGATGTTTGACTTGCAAGGCTACGACATAAACAGCATTGGCAGGTCCATCTGGGCCTGTTGGGTTATAAATTCTAAAGGCCTGTGGAGAGGTCCTGGTGGAGAGAAGCCTGCAGCCCCAGCCAACATCTGACTGCAGTCTCACAATAGGTCCTGAGGCAGAACACACCAGCCAAGTTGCCCCCCCAATTCCTGATCCACAGAATTGTGGAACATTACGGCTGTTAAGCCACAACTTTTTAGCATAATTTGTTATGCAGCAATAGATCACCAAGTCATTAAAATAATAAATCCAAAGTGTTGAGAGAAAACAATGTCAACCTAGAATTGTGTATTGAGCACATCTATTCCTCAAGGACAAAGGCAAAATAAAATCATTTCAAGATGAACAAAAATGGAGGGAATTTAACACCAGAGCCAACTCTCAGGGAATTTTCAAGTATGTGCTCCAAGAAGAAGAAAAGAATCCTAGAGGGACACCAGTATGTGAGAAGGAACAGTGAGCACACAAAACAGTAACGTGTGCATGAATCCAAACATTCTCCATAAAATAAAAAAATGGTTTAAGGTTATATATAACATTAAAGACGAAAGTAAAACACTCAGCAGTGTTTAAGTGGAAAGGGGTCAACAGAGCTAAAATGTTCTAAAGTCCTTTTAGTGCCTTGGAAGTGGTCAAATATTCTTTAAGTATTTGCTAACTTAAATAGGCAGGCAACAGCTCAGGGACAGCAATGAAAGAATAGAATCAGCATGTATACATTTCAAGCCTGTATGAAGAGAAAAATCAATATGGGGAAAAGCATATTAAAACAAAATCTTCATTTGAAAAATAAGGCAGGAAAGTAGGAAAAAAGTCACAGAAAAATTGGTACAAGTGGAAATAAAATTGTAAAATGATAGACATAAGTCCAAATATATCAATAATCACAGTAAATAGGTGGGCTAGTCCTTTTTAAAAGCCACAACCCCCAGCTCTACACTACTTTCAGAAAATGCACTTAAAATGATGGAATTCAGAGACAATTAAAGTCAGAATATGGCGAAATATACATCAGGCCAATGATGGCTAAAAGAAAACCAGTATAGTGACATGAATACCTCACAGCAGGCAGAGAGGATCAACATTGTGGAGAAAAGGCTCACAGGAGCTCACTAGGCAGCACAGCAGTCCGGCTACAACCCTGGCACACTTCCCAAGTGCTCAAAATCTCCATAAAACATCGACCTTCTCTTAAGCCATAAAATAACTTTCCACACATTTCCAACAGCACGTACCATATAGACCAAGGTTTCTGACTGCAAAACAATTCAACTAGTTAATATCACACAATAATTTTTTCTAAATCCTCGTACCTTTGGAAAGAGAGTTTCTAAAGAAGTTTAGCAAGGTGGCTGGATTTAAGAGCGATATAAATTCATTTGGATTTTATACAGCAACAAACCATTAGAAAATTCTTTGTAAAATAAAAATGCCATCTACAACAGCATCAACCATCCAAACAAATGTACACCTGGGAGCCAATCTAAAGAACGTGCAGGGAGTTTCCTGGTGGTGTAGTGGCTTAAGGCTTCGTCACTGGCGCTGTCAGCGCTGCAGCCTGGGTTCGATTCCCAGTCAGGGAACTACCCACATACCAAAAAATAAAAAATAAAAAAAAAAATAAAGAACGTGCAAAAGCTGCCGAAGTCCAAACCAGGCACACCACCAAGAGGGTCAGGAGGCGGGCACTGCCATCGTTTGGGCCCGAGGGGCACTGGTATGGGAGAGCACAGGAATAACCTCTCAGAGTGAGGCCGGAGCCACCCTGAGAGCAGCAGTCCCTTAGGCCTCTCAGGACCCCTCCTAAATGGCGGCTAGGCCAGGAAGGTCGCCCAGAGTATGACCCCATGGGGTCCCTGCCCCTGCCTTCAGATGAGCCCCGCATTTCTGCCGCCATCGTCTGTCCATCCGCCCCAGCCAGCCAGCCTAGGAGCACCCAAGGCGTGGACAGCCGTCCGGGAGGCTCCACTGGGCTCGTCAAGCAAGTGTGTCCACCCTGCCACGCACTGGGCCTGCTCGCCCCTCCCAGTGAGAACTGGAGCTCACAGCTCACTGAAGACGGCAGGGATGGGACTGCTACCTGCTGGTGAAGGATGCACGTGTACCCCGCAGACGCAAGGTCGTGGGGGCCAGGACTCCCCCCGGGGCAAGCAGTCCTGATCAGTCACGCAGGGCTGGTGCTCATGCCACCACTGCTGCTCCTAGACAGTCTGCAGTGAGTCTGAGGGGCCAGGCTGGGGCGGGGCTCTCCCTGGGCGGGGTCGAGCCCAGGTACTGAGTCGGGGTGGGGCCGAAACGGGGCCAGGCCAGGGGCGGGGCTTAACCTGCGCAAATGTGGCCCGAAGGGAAGGTGGAGGTGGGCTGGCTGGAGTCCTGGAGCGAGGAGAGGGGCCAGAGAGTGCCGTGGGTGCTGTCGATGCCCCTCAGGGACTTAGTGGATTGGATGATGGAGCGAGTCCAGCACCGAGAGAATCAGATAGCGGAGGAATGTCACTTGGCCTTTAAACACTGACAAACACCCTTTTCCTAGATGTTTTCAAAACTTGCTGCGTGTAAAGTATTTTCTATCATTAACCAACGATTCTGAGGGGCGCCCAGGTCTGGGCCATCAAAGTCCATTTGTCCCCAGCCCCCAGGGTACATAAGAGTCTAGCATGGGAGTGGGCCAGCCTCCTGTGCCTGGAGGTTCTGGAATGTGAGAGAAGAGATGAGGGAGAAGGGGGTGGAAGCAGAAGAGAGAAGGGGACAGGGGCAAGTGTCATGGCAGGACTGGCTCCCATCCCCATGAATTGTCTTGAGGGGCCAAGAGAGGCAGAGGCTGCCCAGGTCCAGTGATGAGAAGGTCAGACATCAAGGACAAGCTCAGGGCAGGACATCATGGGTAGGGGGCCTGCCCGGGTCTCAAAGGGGAGGGCACAGGTCTCTCCAGGCCTCTGTGGTTCCTAATGGTGAAGCCAGGTCACAGGTTTCCCTCAGGTCCATCAGAATCAAATATTCGAGTCCTCATGGGCACACCAACCTCAAAAAGCCAAGCTGGACAACCCAGAGGACCAGATAAACTGTGTGTCCTAGAGGGACTTGCTGAGCAAGCTGAGGGTCCTTGTCACACGTTGCCTCAGTGCTTCTCACCCACAGCCTCCCAACCTTCCAGTCACAGCCATGGGGGTGGGGTGGGGGTGCTGGGTCCCAGGCCAGGCCAGGCAGGCATGGCAGGGAGTTTGTCCAATTCCAGCTACACACATAGTGTCTAAGTCTTCAATGACCAAAATGGAGTGGGGGAATGCAAGCAGAACCCCTCCAACCCTGCAAGGCTGCAGTGGCAGGGGGGCCACCTGGAGGGAGAGAGGGGCCCATGTCCCTGGCATGAGGTCACCTTTCACAGGCTCCTGCACCTCACCCCAGACTTGCCAGCTGAGGTCCTGGGTCCCAGATGGGTGGGGGCCTCAGCCCCTGGTAGAGCCTTGGGATCAGTGAGGGCAGCCCCTACCCTGATCTTGACTCTCAGACACTGGATGCAGACTAGGTGGTGAGGGTCGCAGGCTCAACAGGATTAAGCTGCTCCAGCCAGAAACAGTGAGGACAGACATTGTGGGTGGGGTGAAAGGTGAGACCTGTGGGACCTGCTGGGCTGAGGGTCTGGACAGAGCTGTGCTCTGGATAGCCTAGCAGGGGGCAGTAGGAAAGGCAGGCAGGCCAATGGGGTCTCATCTCCCCAAGGCCTCCACGGGCTGCCCCACCTATGTTTCTGATACTCAGGGCCTGGGCAGCTGCCTGCCCTGGCCAATATCCCCATCTCTCTGCCTGCTGCTCCTCTTGTCCGTCAGTCCCATTGTCTACTTCTCTGGCACATGGACACCCATCATCTAATGAGTTCACCCTCCCTCTCTCTCCAGCCCCACCTCCATTATGGCCCAGGCTTGACCACTTGGCTTCTCTGAGCCTCAGTTGACCATGTGTCTGACGGGGACATCTGAAAAGCACATGAGTATTAGGAGACAGGGCCTGCTGGTCCCTTGCCTTTTGCCCAAGTTCTGCACCTCACACAGGAATGTTGGAGCAGGAAGTCAGCAAGATTCCTGCTCCCCAGAAGTTCTCACAGCTCAACAGAAGGGACCCTCTCAAGCCTCCAAATTCCAAAAGTCAGACAGTACCTCCTATCTGCTACCAAGACCCAGCTAACTTCTGGCTTCTAACCTGAAGAATGCCAGACATGCCTCCCTTGCTTACACCTTGCAGGACCTCAAGGGGATCCTGAGCCTAGACACACTCCTACCTGGGTGAAAGAGCTGTTTAACCTCTGAGGTTATTTCCTCACCTGTGAGATGGATCATAATACATGGCCCTGGAAAGCACTCTGAGCCAGTGCCCACGGTCAGGCCCACTCCCCAACTCCTTCTGCGGGGCCAGTGGCTAAGGCCCCCCACCAGGCAGGGCCTGGCAGTTCCCTGGGGCAGGTGTGTTCTCCCTGGAGGCCCCATGCCCAAATGGACAAGAAGGGCCCAGCAAAAATCTCTCCACAGAACAGCCTGGGAAGGCCCTCTAGGAGGCCCAGGGATTCAGCCAGGACAGCAGCTGCCAGCTGTTCTGGGGTCAGGGAGAAGGCTGTGCCATCGACCTCAGGGTCAGGGCCATGGCCTCATGGTAAGACACCAGGAGGGTCACAAGAGACAGACCAGCCACCCCAGGTCCCAGGCTGTCCCTTGGTTCTGCTGCCTGCCTGGAATCCTACCATGGCTGTCCCCTCCCAGAATCATTCCTAAGACAAATGTCATTCAGCTCTCCTGCAAGGCCCTGGCTTGAGTAGAAGTTAGTGGGGCAGCTCAGTTGGGTCCCTGGCAGGGGTGGAGCCAGGACCTGGAGGATCGGGGTGGCAGGAGGAAGGCTCCAGGCTCTGAACTAAGAAGGACATTTGGGTGGTGCCCCCGACCCTACTCTGCCCCAGCCCCAGCACTGCTGATGTTGCTTGCGCCACCAAGCTCTGATCACCCCGGCCTCTGTCACGCCCCCTCTTCGCCCCTCCCCGGAAGTCCGCCCCTCCCCTCGGAAAGCCTCTTTCTTTGCTACATCCCTCCCCAGCAATCTCTTTGCTCCTGAATGATGGACAGTGGGTGCTCTTGGTACACAGGGCGGGCCTGGACCCGACGTCCTCAGGGAGAAATAATTTAAATTTGATATCTGTTCTCTGCAAACCGCGGGCGGAGTGGTGCTGCTGCGGGCCATTGTCCTGCTGCCGCTCGTTCCAGGGGTTCCGTGGAAAGGCGCCTGCACATCCCAAGGCAGGGGCCCTCTCCCAATTTGCAGGTGAGTAACCTGTGGGAATGCAAACGAGGCTGCCGCCTTCCCCAAGGGCCTCCCCCAAGGACCCCTTACCCCCATGACTCTTTCCTCCTTGGCACCGCTAGGGGTGCTGCATACTGTCAGTGCTTAATAAGTGCTGGGGACTGACACCCCACTGTTGCCTTCAGAAGGATCAGAGCAAAAACCCCCACCACAGGGAACCGGATAGAAAGGGTGGCAGGGTTCCCTCACCCACTCAGAACTAAACCTAATTAGCTGAACTCTGACCTCTGGGTCAAGCCGGCTCCCTAATCCACAACCTGAGAGCTCCCTGATCACTAAGCCCTGAAACTCCAGGCAGGGCTGGGATGGGGACAAGCTGCCTTTGACCAAATGGGGAGGATTGGAGGCCCTGCTTCCTTGAACCCCCAAACCCCCAGCCCTAATCCCAGCTAGGCTAACACCCCTGCAGCAGAAGGGGAGACCTGAGTGGGCAGGCAACACTGAGGCCATGGGGAGGTAAGCCCTCACAGACTCCTCTTCCCCAAGGGCCCAAGTGGCACAGGACTCCTTGATCACCAGCCTACACCCACCGCTGCAACTCTCCACGCATCTTAGTGCCCCAAACAGACCCAGGCCCAGTCCCCAGAGCAGACCTCAATGTCCCTTACCTCTGTCTCCATGGAGGGCCATAGGTCAGCTGGAGTGGCCGTACGGGTAGGGGCCTGTTCTCACACTCCCATCTCCCCAGCCCTGGCCAGAGCTGGGAAAGAACATACACAGGCACATACAGCTTTTAAGAAAGCAGCTGATACTTTCACGTGGAATTACAGCATTAGCTCCCAGCACCTCCATGCCAGTCTCTCTCCCTCCCAGGACAGGAAAGATAGATCCACCAGCACAGACCGGGGAGAGGAAGGACTGGGTGGCCACCATAAGGAGTGTGTGCGGGACCAGAGCTGGGCCTGTGGGGCTCCAGGTCTGTGGGCTCTCACACTGGCTCAGTCCTGAAGAGGAGGGGATCCTGGGTGGTTTCTGGAGCCCCACCAGGTCTCTCTTCTCTGGGACCCCCACTTTTCCCCGAGCCCCTCCCCCAGGAGTCCTGGCCAAGGAGCCAGCCCTACCCTCAGCCCCTAAGTGGGGCTCTTGATTCTTTACGAGTCTCCCACCCCATAAAAAGATCACCACTGTTCACAGTCCAGAATCTCTGGAAACAGCTGCCTGCAGGCCCAGCCAGGCCCCACAGCCCCACTCCCACCTGCCCCACCCTGGCTCCTCTGAGCCTGAGAAGTGGCAGGCCTGCGACCCACTGAGGCACTGTAGTGGTTCCGTCTTGGTCTCTCGGAGGGCCAGGGCCTGGGCCTGGTCGTGGTGGCCTGGGGTGCAGCCAGCCTGGCCTCAGTGCAGCCAGCTGCAGCCTTGCACTGCCCGCCCTCCGGCTGACTCCAAGGCAGAGCTGGATAGCACCCCAGACCCAGGCCTTCCTAGGGATGTCCAGAGGGGTCCAGAGGGGTCAGCAAATGCCTCCATGAATACAGGTTTGATGGGAATTTTGTATGTCAGACCCTAAACATTTCCAGGAACATCTGGTAGAGGCGGAGCCCTGCTTATGGGTCACAGTGAGAGCGCTTTTTCCAGGTCCTCAGCCTGTCCTTCCCAGGCCCCAGTGGGGGCTCTGGGTGGCCAACCACCTCTTTTCCACCTGGCCACCCCTCACCCCCAGTAGACACTCCCTGGGATGGGAGCCAGAGGGGCCCACCCATGGGAGGGCCTTGGGGCCTGCTCTGCCCACCCACCTCTTCCTAACGCCTCCCTCCGTTCCTCCCTCCCCATGGAAATGGGACGTCCTTCCTGGACTGTTAGGCCACAAGTGCATGGCCCGGGAGGGGTGGGGGACAAGGGTGGGTGAGCTGCAGAGGAACTCCCAACCATCCCTTTGCCCTTTCCCAACTATGCTGAGTCTAGCACCCACCCTGGATCTGGGGCTTCAGGGGTGTTTGAGGGTGGACTTAAGACCAGAAAAAACAAGACCTTGCAACCAGGGTCTGTCTGAGGTAGTGGCAGGGGAGACCTGAACTCCTGGGCAAAGCGATGCCCAGGGCAGAGGTCAAGGGAGGTGCCCAGGGCTGACCTGGAAGTGAGAGGTCAGGAAAGGGGGTGCTGAGGGCTGACTTGGAGATGAGAGGTCAAGGGAGAAGGTGCTTAGGGCATCTGGAGGTGAGAGGTCAGGGAGTCAGCATTACCCCAACACCAACAGTGCTACATGCCCCAGGGATGCAGGCACGTCTCTGAAGGCCTCTTTTCGGGGAAAGGGGCTGAGAACAGACAGACAGGCTCCAAGCAGAAGTATGTGAAAGGAGTAAGGGCCAGGCCAAGATTTGCTCTCAAAGGACCCCAGGCCCTTGTCCCTAATCCCAGGGCAGTGGACAGACAGTGAGCGTGGAGTCCTGGGCTGAGGCTACAAGACCGATGGGCCCCAGTTCTTCTCCAGGCCACCCTGTGTGGGTCAGGAGATGACATCATTGGACCGGCCTCCTGGGCACAGCCTGCCCCTCTGCCTTGTGCCATGTGTGTGGTCCCTATGGGACCTCATTTATTTGTCTCTCTTCCCTCTTCCTCCTTAATAAAATGCAGTGAAGCCACAGGCCAATGCCACCTCCCATGTCCTATAAACTGCCTGTGTGTGCTGTGGGTGGGTGGGCGCTCCCCTGCCAGGACACTGGCTAGCTGCCACCCCCACCTCTGAGTCCTGATGGTTCTCAGGGTCAGCCTTGGAGACCCCCAGACACATGGAGGGGCTGAGCCCACTGAACAGGAGGGCTGAACAGGAGGGGGTTTTGGGCAAAGCTGAAGGAAGGGACCCTAGAGCAAGGTAGGGCCCACCATCAGAGACCCTGGACAGGATGCACAGGGCTTAGGGTTCATCTTATGTCCCCTTGGAGTGACTCAATGAAGAGAGGCCTGATCTCTGTTCCCCACTGCTGGGTGTATGTGGGCCTGTGTGAGGGTACCCAGATGCTGTGGGGTTGTGGGGGGAATGGGGGGCGGGATGTAGGGTGGCCCCCATCTCAGCCTTAACACACAAACATTTGCTTTGAATTATAGCTGACATATCATAATCTCTGCTGCCCCTTCACCCCCACCAAGCCAGATGCCCACAAGATACCCCAGGCCCAGAAGTTTGCAGCCCAGAGAACAGGTAGAGGGTCCTGGCCAGCTTTCCATCCCCACCCTGGTCAGGCATGGGCAGCGAGGCTGTTTTGTCAGCCGGCTGCCTGCCCCATCTCCCCAGGAGCCTGTCCTTCGGCCAGTATTGATAGGACCTCCTGTCCAGCTTATCTGTCATCCCAGCGCTGCTGTCCCTCCACATCTGCGTCTGGAGCCTGGGAAGGTGGGGGTTGTGCTCAGCACCAGGGGCACCCACATCATGCTCAGAAGCTGCTTCTCTCCCCACTTTCTCCTGAGGGCCAGTACCTGCTGAATAGGCCCCTCCCAGGACCCCCACTTGGGAAGAGTCCCTCCCAGCTACAGTCTCCCAGCCTGAACTGTCTACACTCCTGCCAGCCTCTGAGCCCCTGCCATCTGGCCCAGCCTACCTTCTGGGTCTTAGAGGTCCTACCTCCATTCTGCTCCCTGCCTCCAGACTATTTTCCCAAGGGCCCAGGAGAGCTCCCCTCCCTTCTCACCCAGAGTTCAACCCCAGTGGCTCCTGCCCACCCCTGCTCAGTCACACTTACCTTATGTTTCCTAGAAATGCCTTCCTAGCTACCATGCTGGCCCCACAGTGGCTCCTGTCCCCTGCCCTATTGATCTTCAGGAAGGACCCCTGATACCACAGGACCCTGCTGGATGGAGCAGAGGGCAGAGCATCTGAGAGTGGGACTGCAGTCCCACAATGCCCCAAGCCCCACAGCCTAACTCAGGCTTGATCAGGGTCTCTGCTCTAGGAACATCCTAATCCAGGGCTTCCCATGGTCTCCAGGTAGAGGTCAGTGCCCCTGGGAGGGTGGAGCCCACTGGGGGTGGGGCCACAGAGGGGATACAGCTGGACCCAAAACCTACAAAGCAGCTGAAGCCCTCTCCAAGGGAAGCATCTCCAGGGTCCCCTTCCCTGGGCTTAGCTCGGCCCCTTCACTTCTGTCTGTCCACAGTGTGAGGGCCTGGGATCAGGGTCAGGACTGAGAAGAGATGAAACCTCTCTACCCCTGGCCTGGTCCTGAGCCACAGATCCTGCTCAGCATCCCCTAGATGCCAGTCTCCCACTATGTTCACTAAACAACTGTTACCGGCCTTGCCCATTTGGAAGCAGCACAGGCCTTCTGGCCTTCATGCCTTGGGGGTTCTTCCTACCATGAGCTTGGGGTGGTCATGCAGCCCCTGGACTCCCAGAGGGAAGTGAGGGCAGCTGAGGCCCCCTAGACCACCTGCTCCAGGGATGCTCGCTGTCATGAGGACTCAGGCAGCATGTGAAGAGACCCATGCGAGGGACACTGAAACCCCAGCAGTCACAAACAAGCCCCCCCGGAGGACAGATGCAGCCCCAGCCACCTGCAAGAGGCCCCCAGCTAGAACCACCATTCAGACCCCCAAAATAAGCAGTGAGCAATTGTTGATTATTGTATCAGTTCTGCAACCAGAACACGTGCCCCCAAAGCCCTCTGCGGGTCGTTTTCCAGGCATGTGTGGGTGCGATCTGCCATCCCAGGTGAGCTGTGCACACAGGCGTTGCAGGCAGAGCTGCAATGCCCAGTCATTGTCCAGAGTGGCTGTAGGGGTGTCCATTCATCTGTACCCCAGCTAGGGCGTGATGTGAGGCCCCTGGGATGTGCGAGGGGGTGCAGGGTATCGAAGCTACTTCAGTGGCTGAAAAGAGAGGATGAGGATGCACCTGCTTGGGGTGGAGGCTCGGGACTGGCACTGGGCTCCATAGGCCCGAGAGCCGACGGCACTCCGCTGCCCTTACCCAGGGCCTCTGTGCTCACCAGGACCTTGTCATAGGGAAACATGCCCCTTGCCTTGGTGACAACCTCTGCTGCAGGAGAGAGGGCAGGAAGTGTGGGTAGCGGGGAAGCTACCACCTCATGCACCAGGGAGTGTGAAGATGTTATCAGTCAGCTGTGGTTATGGAAGCATTCCTGTCACACCAGGGACAAACCCAAGTTGGGGCTGTCCCCACAGGGAGGTCATCCCCACACGGACAGATGCCCCACATGGAGGGGGCTTCCTCATGGAGGGGCATTTCCACAGGCAGAATCTGCAGCTGGGGTACAAGCGAGGAAGGTCTGAGGCTCTGACCTCCCATGGGCAGGGCCTGCTGATCCTCAGGGGCTGCATGTCCCTCCCATCCATCTCTCCAGGATGGTCCTTCTAGATTCCCCATTCAGAAGCAGGATGTTACTCTCCCCAAGACGCCCTCACCTCACCCACCCAGTGCCAGAGCCAGCCTTGCGTGCAGATGGGGAAACTGAGACCCAGAGGGCTAGTGAGCAGAGGCTGACTCAGTATGGTCCTATGGGGCCAGAAGACACCTGGGAGCTTTGGGGAGCTGCCACCTGTCTGTCTGCCCAGGGAAAGTTTTGGGCCACACCCTGGGGCAGGGGGCCACCCTGAGGAGTGGGGACCTAGTCCAAGTGGAGTAGGTGGAAAAGGCCAATCATGGCCCATTCAGGGCTGCAGGGGCTGCCCTGCCGTGGACAGCCACACTCAAACACACACACTCGAACACACACACATGTTCACATACACACACACCCAGAACACACTCACATAGGCATGCGTGCATGCTGCCAAGTGAGCCTGGGCGTTCCCTCACTTTCAGTCACCGGTTGGCCCCCTCCCTGACCCTGACTCAGGGAAGCTTTGTGGGAGGCAAGTGGGGTGGGAGGCAGCCAGCAGCTGGATCCCAGGCCCAGGCTGGAGAAACTCAATGCCAGCTCACGGCCTGAGCACACATGTAAAAGACAAGGACAGCCCCAGCATGTGCACATAGTGGACCCAGGTCTGATTTACGGTGGGGCTCCCACACGTGTGTCAAAGGCACCGTGTTAAGCACCGGCATAAAAATAATATATAGGTTACCGCAACGTTTTTATGACCTTCCCGGCCCTGCCCTGGAATGCTGGATCCAGCAGGTGAAATAACACACATGTCGACAGCTCGCTGGGCCACTGCGCACACGGGGGCCTGGGCAGCTGGGTCCCAGTCCTCCTGGGGAGGAGAACCAGGTGGGTGTGGGCACATCCCTAAACCCCAGACCTGCAGGTTTGATGGGCTGTGCAGGCATGCAGCAGGAGGGGCTGCCCTTCACCCCTCAGTAGGTGTCATGGGCAGGCTGCAAAGGCCAAGCTGGGAGAGCTGGTAAAGGGCCCAGTACTGTGGGACCAGGTAGGCTGAGCCATCTCTGGGACCTTGTCATAAGGAAGCATGCCCCTTGCCTTGGTGACAAACCTTGTTGCAGGAGAGGGCAGGTGATGTGAGTAGTGGAGAAGCTGCCACCTCATCCACCAGGGAGTGTGAAGATGGATGTCATCTGTGGTATGGAAGCATTCTTGTCACATCAGGGACAACCCCATGTGGAGGCTGTCCCCACAGGGAGGTCATCCCCATATGGAGGGGGGTCTCCTCATGGAGGGGCATTTCCACAGAGTCAGTGTCCTTGTCCTTGAGTCAGGAAGTGGCTTGACTGTGTGGAACCCTGCAGAGGCCCGGTCTTGGGCTCTGTCATAGTATTGTGTGTAGGGTGACAGGGCAGACCCAGCCCTGGCTCAACAGCCACCAGGATCTGCCTTTTTTTCCTGGGGTCACAGCAGTCAACAGAGTGGCCAGCCCTGTGCCCAGGTCCATGTGTCCACACTCCCTCATAGGCACACTGCCCCCCTCTGGCCTGGAACCCCCTCCTCTGGAGCCCTCCTGAGCTGGCTGGATATAGCCACCAGGGTCCAGCCTTAGCAGACAGAAACGGAGTCTCTGAGCAGCTCCAGCAGCCTCCCTGAGCCCCAGCTGGCCAGGAGGACCTCGATCTGGAGTGCTGCCCACATTGGGGTTCCACACACTGAAAGGGCCTCTGCAGGTTAGGGGCTTGGTCTTAATTGCACAGAGGCCATGGTGGGTCTGGGATGGAGTTTATAGCCAGGACCCCCCTGGACTGGGTCAGGGCCAGCTTTGAGGACAGAGAAGGACATATCCATCCAGACAGCACATGTCTGAGGCTGAACAAGACTACGAGTGAGCAGGGGGTCAGGGCAGGCAAAGCAGTTGGTGACTAGGAGGTACCGGGAGGTCCCTGCCTGCCCCCAATGCAGCAGAAGTCGAGGTTGGTGATGACGAGGGTCCTGCTTTCTGGGCATAGAGGGAGGGCCCAGCTGGAAGGGAGAGTGTGGCCCACAGGGGCGGGTGGGATGAGATAGGCAGCACCTTGTCCCATCCTCGGGCCCCCAGCATCTGGGGCCTTCCTACTCAAGCTGGTTACAGGTAGACAGGGTCCAGGGTTCACCCTCCAGCTGGGAGGGCCCTTGCCAAGTGTGGCCCTGGTGCCCTCCAACCCGGGTGCCCTATGTCCCCTGCCCAGTGAGAGGCCCTCTGAATGTGAGGGACCATTAAGGGGTCTGGGGCTGGAGGTGGGGTCAGCCCACATCAGGCCTCATGTGGGGGCCTATCTGGGGGTCACAGCCCAGGCATCTGTGCAGTGCAGGGTTCATAGAGGCAGCTGTGGGAGGGCCTAGAGGGCGACCCCAGAAGCAGGCATGTCCCTCAGGAGCAGAAAGTGGGCTGTGAGGCACCCCCTGCCCAGAAGGGATCTTCCTGCAGCCTCCCCAGCCTCCATCAGTGCTACTATGGGCCCCACAGACCCCTCATCCCCACCAGGCCCATTAGGGTCCTGGAAACTCAATGGTGACAGAGCTGCCTGGAGCTTCCGGCCAAGGTGGGATGGGCCTGGGGTGGGGTGGGGGCAGTGTGGCCTAACAGCAGACAAATAAGGAATTAAGGTGTGTAATAAATGCCAAGAAGGAGAAACGAAGACCCAGAAAGAAGATGCTGGGTGGGTGGCTGGGACAGGACCCTGCAAGGACCAGGAGGACAAAACTGGTCCGGCTGTGGGACGGATGGAGCGGGCAGGCATGGAGGGGCCAAAGCCACGGGGTTGGGGAGGGGGCCTCCCCTCGCAGCAGTGGTGTGCCCCTAGCTTGGGGCAGTGTGCCCTTGCACCCATGTGGCTCTGCATTTTCTAGGAAATCTACCCAGAGGTTTCAGCCCAGAACCCCGGACTTCCCTGCCAGGAAGTGGGTACGCCCCCGTCAGAGCGGGCAGGTTCTGCGATACTTTGAACTTGGGGGGTGATTCGGAATGACCTCCAAGGTCATGCACCCAAGAGGACATAGCCTCCACCTGGAGCCCCCACCCATGCTGTGGATGAGCCCACAGACCTGTGGGGCCTTCCCATCCCCGTGGCCACATGAAGTGGAGATCAGTCACCCACCAACTCCTGACTCAGCCGAGACCCTGAGCAGGACAGGTGCTGCTGGCTGGGTGGAACCATGTCGCAGGGCGAGCGCTGGACAGCCCCGACTCTGGACCCTGTACAGTGGCAACGGGCAGTAGGCTCTGAGAGGCCTGAACCTGAACCTGGAGGCCACAGGGCAAAGGCTGGACAGAAGTACTGTGGCTCAGCTGCTGGTCCCACCAGCCAGAAAGGAGATTGAGAAGGAATTCCAGGAATCCATGGGGAGATGGAAGAAAACCAAGAAGGGAGGAGGGGATGCCTGCCAGGCTCTCTGAGGGGTGGAGCAGAGTTTTCTACTTTTTGCTTTCCTGGTCAACAGACAGAGCCTGTGCTTCATTTAAGACCAGAAAAAGCTGAACCCTCAGCATCCCAGTCTGGCATTTGGTGCTCCCCAAGGTCCCTGCCCTCAGCCATGTTTACCTCCTCAAACCCTGGCCAACCAGCACCTCCTCCTGCAGGAACCCCCTGACCACTTCCCCTTGAAGTAGCCACTCTGGGGAGTGTTGGGAGGGTCTGCAGCATAGGGTTCCAGGGGTGAGGTCAGCCTGGGACCCCAAGTCCGAGTTGGAGCATGTAAGGGGTATCCCAAATGCCCTCCACTCCAGGCACTGTCCAGGGATGCCCCAGCCTCTCCATCACCCAACCCTCGGTTCGCAAACATTCATACTCCGGAGACAGCAAGGACAAAACACAAAACAAGGCGAAAGGAACCGACTTATCTCCTGGAGAATCCAGGTGTTTGTCTCCTGAGCCTTAGAAAAATAAATTGTGCTTTGGGAGCAGGGCTTGGGGAGGGGATTTTTTCTTTGTGAGAATGGGAGCAAGTGGGGCTGGGTGCCACACCTAGGGGCTCAGGACAGGGAGGAGCAGAGGGTCCCAGAGCTTGGATGACTGCACCAGCCCCCCCACACACCCAGGATGCATTCACTGTGGGGGCCCGGGGACCCTGGAGGGAGAAGGATTTAGGGCAGGGGTGTCCAACCTTTTGGCTTCCCTGGGCCACGTGGAAGACCTGTCTTAGCCTACTCATATAATACACTAACACTAGCAATAGCTGATGAGCTAAAAAGAAAAGGTTGCAAAAAAAATCTCATAATGTTTTTACAATTTGTGTTGGGCCATATTCAAAGCTGTCCTGGGCTGCAGGTTGAACATGCCTAACCCAGGGGTTTGGTGGAGGAGGACAAGGACGTCCCCAGGAAAGGGAGGCCTAGCTAGAGGCAGGTGCACAGGGGCAAAGGCTGCAGCCAGCTTCTGGATATTGTGCCTGCCACCCCAGAGCCCCCAGGTCAGCTGCTGACCGGTGTTGAGGTGTTTACATGGCAACCCATTTGGCCCCTGCTTCTGGCTTGTCATGCTGTGTGACAAGCTGGGTCATGGGGTTCCCATTGCCCTCAAATGGACCACAGCGTGGGGACACAGGCAGTTCCCTGACCTGGATCCCCCTCCCAAATGCAGGTGCCATGGCCACTCTTGGCTCCAGGAGCCATGAGCTCAGAGCAGACTGAGCCCCCAAGCATCCCAGGCAGAGCTTGAGGCCCACCCATTGACCCTTCATATCCTGGATCTCAGCTTCTTCCAGTCTCAGCCACCTTTCCTGAGAGGGGCTCCATGGCTGGAGGTGGTCATGCTGGGCCTGTGGGGAAAGCCTGCCCAGGCCTCTGGCCCTGGGCAGGCTCATTTCTAGGGTATAGCCAACAGGAGTGCACGTCCAGCTGGATCCCAAGGCCTCGTTTCTGACCTTCCATTGGAGGGCCTGATCTGATAGGCAGGCTTCTTCTCACTGAGCATGCGCAGGCTGGCCATCTGCACGAGCCCCTCCAGGACTCTCACTGGGCAACGGCACCAGTGTCCAGCTGCTCCCCCAGCACAGCCTTGCCCCCAAGAGTAGGGCCTGGGTTGTAACTAGGACAGCACTTGTCCTCGAGTTAAGGTGAGGCCTTGTGAGACCCAGGCAGCTTGCTCCCTTCTTTGAGCCTCAGTTTCCCCATCTGTGCATCCTCCTTCATCCATCTGCTCAGCACTTCATTCATTCACTAAATGGTTCATTCACTTGTCCCTATGCCAGGCCCCAGGGACTTGGGCCCCAGTCTACCCTAGAGGGCCACAGTCAGGCACAAAGCAGGGAACAGTGGTGATGGAGCAGTGGTGACAGAGCAGTGTCCAGCGTCCTGTCAGCATCTGGGGCAAGCATCTGGCCTTTCCTCTAGGAGTGTAGGTGAGTTGGCAGTGCAAATAGGAATTCACAAAACAGGAAGAGTGCTCTGGATGGTGGGAGTGCATTGGGACCAGGGGTCCTGGGGTCCTGTGGCTGAAGCCTGAGCCCAGGAGAGCTGTGCAGACAGACTGGGGGTCAGATGGGCAAAGGAAGCTCCTGAGAGTGACGACAAGGCCAGGGTCTTCCCTGAAAAGCTCAAGTAGGACCACCCCTCCTCCTCCTTTCCCAAAGCCGTGGCCCTTCAACCCACTCACCCTCACCCACACAAGGGACAGGCTTCACCACACACAGCCTATGGGGACACAGAGACTCTGCCCTACTCAGCCTGTCCCCGGAGAGTCCCAATTTATCATCTCTTCAAGAAAAGAAAGGCCTCTGCTCAGAAACAGGCCTCAGGAAAACACTGGGGGCCAGGTGGTCCCCTTGGGCCTTTGGGGCATCAGGGGTCACAGAGCCCCCCACCACACTCAGGGGAAGGCAAGCGGAGATCTGAGTCCCATCTGCACTGCTCCTGTCCTGGGCCTCTCTCACTGGCCGGGGCCTCAGTGTCCTCACCCAGGGACAGGGGAGCGAAAGCCAGCCCCGGGAGTCCTGCGTGTGTGCTCCTCGCTCCCTCCCTGCCCGTGCTCCGCCCGGGGGCCTCCTCCATCCGCGGAAGCGGGTCCAGCCCGAGCTCGTCGCCTTTGCCAACTTTCCCTTTGGGTTCACTTCCCAGTTCGAATAGCACGTTGCCTTCTTGAGTATTAATGAACCACATTAATTTTTGTCTTTAAAAAGTACTGGAACTTGATTTTTAAAATCTTCCTCACACAGTGGGACTAGAAGGAAGCAGCAGTGTCTTATAACGGGGGCCGGGGGCTTTCTGGGGACACCACAGCCCCTATAGAGGGGTCTCTAGCAGAGCACCTGCCCTCTGGAAGCTGGGAACACAGGACCCAGCTCTCTCTGCCACGTCCTCCCCGACCCTTGTCAAAAGGCAAATGGCAGATTCAGACCAGCGGAGTGGCAGGCCGAGCTCTTGGTGGCACTGATGTGGGTGGCTCACACTCCGAGCAACAGGGACCATAGCAACACACGTCCAGTGTCTCTGGAGGGGACAGAAGGGACCTTGCCAGGCCAGGAAGGGCCCCATCAGTGCAAGAGTCTTGGCCCTCTCCTCATGGTCCAAAGATGGTTGCTGCTTGCCACGTCTCACATCTGTATCCCAGGTCAGAAGAAGGAAATGAGGACAAAGGCCAGAGTGAGTCACAGAGCCTTCCTCCTTTCCTGGAATTTTCACCCAGGCAGGTGGACAGGCTGGTGGACATTTCTTCCAACACCTGCCACAGAGGCTCTACCAGGGACGTCGGGGCCCAAAGTGGGGTGGATGGGACAGTGCCACCCTTCAGTAAGGCCCAGGTCAGACCAGGCACAGGACTCAGACTGATGCTGGGGTTCAGGTAAATGTCCCTGAGGTGACCCCTGAGCAAAGGTGTGGAGTGGGTAATGAGGGGAATTAGACCAGGCTCCATCCTGGGGAGTCTTGGGGCCACAGACCTGGCAGGTAGGAGCTGTGGGAGGGTGTTATGGTCTGGATCTGGGTGGTTTGGGGACTTCATCAAGTGGCTAAGAGGAAGAGGCATTCTGGGCTGGGCAGGTGGGGGCACCTGGACAAGAGTTTGGCAAAAGCACTCATTGAGTGTCTGTGGCCAGGACAGACACCAGTAGTGGCAACGTGTGCTATCTACCATCAGGCTGCACAGGAAGCCAGCACTCAGGCCCCGAGGTGGCATACCTACAGGAAGCAGGGCCCCAGTCTGGCTCCGAGGCACCCACTGCGGTCCTGAGTGGCTGGAGCTGGGGCCTGAGAGTGGGTCAAGGCCTGACTATTCAGAGCCAAAGCCTGAGGCCGGAGCAGACAAGGGACTGGGGTTGCTGCATGGTTGACACCCTCAAGGTGTTTGTCTCTCTGTTTGGGGGACAGCAGGTCATGGTGCTGGACCCTGTTCTGAGCCAGACACTGGGAAGGAGGGCCTGACAGCTACCAACAGCTCACAAACCACTGGCCTTATAGTGGGAAATCCCTTACTTCCTGAGCTGAGAACAGGGAGAAGAAGGGGGGCCCTTGCATGAGAGTCATGGCTAGATTTGGATGTGGGGTCAGCCCAGGACTCTGTGTCCAACTGACCCTGCCTGGATATCCCTGCAGTCCCCCCATCATGGGGGGCCCCCACCTCCCGGAGCAGCAAATGGTTCTGGAGAACCATTCTCTATGTCAGCTCTGCCAGGACCACAGACCACCAGCTTCCCACAAGGCCATGCCCTCCCTGCAGGCTGAGGGGTCCCTGGCCTAGCTGTACTAAAGGCCCGGTCCCGGTGTCACCTCACAGCAACCTAAATGATGAACAAGTGAGTGGGGGAATGGATGAACACGTCTGGACGAGCACACCCTCAGCTCCCCTCCCCATGTGTCTCATGCGTGAGGGTCACTCGTCTCTGTTCTTGGCATTTTTCTCAAGTTGCTTGTTCCTTTGCTCCTGGGTTCTCGGTTACTGTCTCCCCTCCTAGAACATTCTCTCCTGAGGTTAGCTGGTACCACAGCTGGTTCTGGCATGAGCGTGGTTGTCTGGTCACGTGTTCTGTGAGCTGCCCTCTGCTGATTGTCATGGTCATTGTCCATCAGTTTTCACTCCTATAAAACGGAAACAAACCTCTGACCTGAGAAGGCCCGCCAGGCAGCTGGGCAGTAAGAAGCACATGCCCTGTAGCGTGGCCACTCCCAGCCCCTCCCTAGCACCAATGTCCCCTTTCTAGCTCCAGGTCATCCCTGTGCAGTTATGGGGTGCCATTGGCGTGCAGGCCCATCCCCCAGGAGTACAGTGTCCTGGAACAGGGCCAGATCACACAGGAGCCGGGCTGTGCCTCGAGCAGGCTGTAGGGCGTCAGCCCCCCAGGTGAGCAGCCCTCCCTCCTTGGGCCCTGGGAGCAGGTCTGGGGTCCAGGAAGGAGCAGGCAGAGATGTTGCCCTCTGGGTCCCTCTACCCTTATGTGTCCACCACAGGCAGCCTCCGGGGGCAGGAGGGGGTGCGGGCGGGGATTCTCCTGTTTCTGCTGCTGGTACTCCAAGTGCTACAACACCTCCCTAGCTGGACCCTACTCTGGGTGGGCCTGGGCCTGTCCCAGCCCCCGTCCCCTTCAGCCCTCTTAGCCAGCTCTAGCTACACTCTCCTCAGCAAGAAGAGAATGACTTCACCCAGCCAGAATCTGGCAATGCGCAGTATTTACATAAACACTCCCCCTCCCACCCCTACCCCGGGAACTGGAGTGTAGAAAGGTGGGTGAGCTGCTCCAGGCAGTCAGCCCATACCACTGTCCCTCTGTGGAGCTACTTCTCAGCCTGCAAATGGGGCCAATTAGGCCTCCCCACCATGTGCAAGCCCAGCTGGCACAATGCCAGCAGTCCCATCCCCTAGCTTTCCATGGCCAGCCCTTGCTGACCCCAGAAATGCCCCCTCTCTCTGAACAGACCCACCCTACTGAGAACAGAAACATTCACGCTCAGGGGTGCACCTTGGCCTAGAACAGGCAATCTGGGAAGGCTGCCTGCAGGAAGCAACAGTAGCCTTGAGTTTTGCATGATGGGATTTCAGCAAACAGATGTGGGGGTCAGGACCCAGGCAGAGTTCAGAGGCCTTGAAGGGGTGCAGGCCACAGGAAGGGAAGGGACACTGGCCACTGGAGCCAGAGCAGGAGGGTAGGCCTGGGGCCAACCTGGGGAAAAATGGCAGCCCCCAGCTTTCTGCTTTTGAGGCCTTGGGGAGACTAGGTGGGGAGAGATTGCAGAGACAACTCCACAGGTGTAGATGCCCAGGGAGGGCAGAAAGGCCTGACAGACACTGCAATGAGGACACCCTGCAGCTCTGGGTATTCTTTGCTGACACAGTTTACCTGGTGTGGCTAAGGGCCAACTTGGGCCTGGGGCCCAAAGGCCAAGGCCTCTCTGGTCTTAGGTTAGACCCCTGTGCCCTTGAGCACCATCATGAGAAGGGGATCATGCTGGCTCCAGCACTTTGGGCCACAGTTTCCCCACTCATGCACTGAGGAGATTGAGAAGGACCCTCCTGCAGGTCCAAGGCCAGGGAGGTGAACAGAGGGCTGTGTCTGTCCAGGAACCCACAAGACTGCCTGGAGACAGGGGTCTTGGGCCAAGACAGAAGGGAAGCCAGTAACACAGCCCCTGGCCCACCCATCTGAGGAGGAAAGTGTCTCCCAGGGCCTGCGGGGACCAGGACAACTGTGGTCACTGGATGGAGATAAGGTGAAATCAACTTCAGAGAGCAGTGAGGGGTTAAGGGGGTCTCAGGGGCTTGCTGTCATTCTCAGCCCAGCAGGTACAGGCCTCAGGCAGGAGGGGCTCTCATGAATCACCCCCAGACTTCCTTCTGTGACAATCTGTGCCAAGACAGGGGTGCTATACCAGGAGTGGAAACCCAGAAGTGCTGGGAGCACAGGAGTGCTCCCTACACCCCACAGCTGCACCAGGTTGAGGTGGGCACAGGACACCCAAGCTATGTGGGGCAAGCAGAGGGCTGGCCGGCTGTGTTCACCCTCCATCTCCCCAGGGTGTCCCGGTCTTAGACCCAACCTGAGAGAGGTACATTCAGGAAGGTAGCCTCCGAGAATCTGAAGCGGGCTCTGAGGTCTGGAGTATATTGCCTTGCCCAGGGATCTGGTCTGGGGGACACACTTCTGCCCTGGGGTCTGCTCTGGAACCCCAGCTGTGATCACATTGGTGGGCCAAATGCCCAGCTGAGCCAGGAGCCAAGCCATTTCCAGGCCACGACCTTGGTGTAGCTGCCAGACGGCTCCCACCCTCGGGCATAGGGAGTGGCAGGACTCAGCCGACACACAGCTGGCCGGCGGGCCGGCGGGCCCTTGCATTCCCGGCAGCCGCTGGAGCGTGTCCCCGCTTCAGTCCAAGCCCCAGCTGTTCAAGAGCCTCCAGTGAGACTGGGACCAGCCCTCCCAACATCTTAGACCCGGGGCCTGCACAGCTGGACCCTCTCTGGATCTGCTGCTCTGGGGGCCCTGCCACCAGGGGCCCACAGCAGGAGGCAGGGTCCTGTGGGAGCAGTCCCTCCAGTCCCCACACAGACCCAGCCTTGGAAGCACCTTACTGCCAGTAGATGTGGCCAAAGGTTTCTGCAAAGCCATGTGCGCAGAGCAGGTCAGGCATCTCAGGCCTCCTGGGTGCTCTCTCCAGCTGCACTGAGCCCTGCCTTCGGGAACAGGCTGGAGCTGGGAGTTCACACAGCTGCCCTCCCACTGCCTCCAACATGAGGGGCCAGAGGACACCACCTCCAGAAGGGTTGGCTTTCGTTAGGAGGCCAGCCTATCTTCTCCGAGTCTACTGCACATATGAGCATGCATTGAGCACCACCGTGTGCCCGGCGCTGTCAACCCCTCTCAGCAGGGTGAAGGAGTGGAGGCATGTCCCAGCCCCCTCCCAGCCCTGTTGGGGTGGGGGGAGGAACAAAGAAATCCAGTCCGACCTCCTCTGCTGATACATTCCCCAGCTTGACGAGTCACATACTTGGCAGAAATTAGACCCGGGTGGTGGCTAGGAGGGCCATGCAGCCCAGACGCCCGTAATGCAGCCGCTACAGACCCCTGTTGCCCTGGTTTCATGTGTTCGTCACATGTGGCCCTGCTGAGCTGTCTGGAGGGAACCGCCTCTCCCCCAGAGCAACATAAACGTCACCAGCTGTGAACACCATCATCAGTGATGTGACCAATGTCCCAGCCAGGGCAGGACTCATCTTTCTCCCTATCTGCTGTGTGGCCTTTAGAGCTCTCACCCTCTCTGGACCCCCCTCCTGAAATTAGCTCAAGAGACACACGGGGGGAGGGATGGGGGGCAAAGGCCTCAGAGCTTAGGAATGCAGTCATGGCCACACAGAGAAATGGTCAGAGTGACACTTGAGGCCACCTACCCGAGACCACCACCCCTCCCCTGGGCAAGAACCCTTCAGCCGCCAAGCGCCAGGGCTGAGCTGGTGGGGCTGGATCTCTATTGCCTTCCCACAGTGGTCTACACCATCCAGCCCCTAGGTAACCCCAAGAGGGAAGGCAGCTTTCCAGGTCACATACAGGAAGCTTCCAGGCTGTGTTCTAGCTGCCCTGCCCTGCACACACCCATTCCTAGACCCTAGTGATCTGCTGGGACGTGCACTGGCTCATCAGCCCTCCCAGCAATCTCAGCTCACACACACTCACAGACACACTCACACACAAGCTCATCCACTCATCCACACTCATTCTCTCACACTCAAACACACACATGCACACACACAATCACACGTCACTCTCATACACTCAGGCACACTCAGACACATACACATTCACAAACATACACAATCACACTCACACACATACACACTCACACCCCCAGACGTGCTCACACACTCACATAGACACCCCCCCAGTCACAAACAAATACACACACTCAGGCACATACACACACACACACACTCACTTGAGCCCTCTGCCCCACTCCCTCCCCTCAGCTATTTGCAGTCTCTGCCCATCAAGCCCTTCTACCAGCCTCCCCTCCCCTAGGCCACCTGCACCAGCTCTCTCACCAGGCAAGTCCATCGCAGGTTGCCCGGCACCTATGCCCCTGCTTGGCAGAGAGAAGCCCCCACTCCCCTGCCCCCTAACCTGGAGGTCTGGGTGCCCACCACTGCCTTGCAGGGGGCAGCCTCTGCAGAGTTTGCCTGAGGGTCCCTTGAATGTTCATGTCTGGGCTCAGAGGACACCTGCCTCGTGCCCCTGGGGCAGTCCAGTGCAGAGTGATGAGGAGAACGTGGGCTGTCTGCTCAAGGAGAGAGGGCCTCCAGGAGTCACCCTGGCCAGCCCACAGCCCCCACCACCCAGGGCCCACTCCCAGCTTCTGTGCGGGCCAGAGGCCGTGGCCCAGAGCAGCCGCTCCACAAAGTGAGGGCCTCCTCACTGCCTATTGCCCCAGCTTTGTTCTGTTCGAAATTTGGGGTCCAGGGGATGCCTCTGAGGGTGGGCAGAAAAGGGGATCCAGCTTTGGGGAAGAAGCCCCTCCCCAAACATCTGCTCCCTGCCAGGGCACTTCACTCCTCTCAACTCTGAAGCTACTTCCACCTGCCACGCCTGACGCTGCCCTTGCTGAGGCTCCGGGCCACCCCCAGCAGCCCCGCTTCTTACTACCCTTGCACCCTTCGTGTCCACTGTTGCAGAACGAGCTCTCTCCTGCCATCTCATTCCCACTCAGCCAGAACAAGGTGTGGGTGGTGGGAGCACCCTCTCCCGTGCTCCTGGCTAGGGTGCTTCTATGCTGAGATCGCAGTCATAGGGTTATCCTGTGCCTGTCTGTATTTTTAATTTACCTGAGCAGTCCCGCAGCTAGCTCAGTCTCATCTGCGCCAACCATTTCCTCCAGGTCATGATTTTGGACCAGCCTGTATTGCTATGTAGGTCAGTCCAGGCATGTCCATCACCTCCTCCTCTCAGCCTTCAGGCTCCCTGGGGACAGGGAGGGGCTGGCAGATGTGAGGCAGCCGTACCTGGCCCTCTGCCCCTGCAACCCTGTGCCCAAGTTGTGGCCAGTACAAAGGTGTGAGTCCTGCCCTCCAGGGAGCAGTGGTGTGGGCATAGCTCTGTGGTGGCTCTGGGTACATCCACAACTCATTTCCTGTGAGGTGGCAAGTATCCTCGGGCCCTGGCAGGAGTGCCTGTGTGGGTGGACACTGGAGACGGCTTCCCCCTTACTCCCCTGATCTAATCAACAGCAGCACTCTGATTTCTCCTGTGCTTTCATGGTGTGTTCACAAAGGTTTTCACAAGTATAGTTCCTTCCATTAAGCTGATTTAGTTCTAATGTTTACAGCCTTCATTCTAGCATCTGCATGTATCAGAATCTCAACAGGTGTTTGCAGAATGAGCGAGTGAGTACATGACTGAAGGAACGAAGGACTCTTTAAAGCTAAGGCCCCTAGGCTGCACACCCTCTCCCCTTTCCACTCTTTTTCTGCCTGTCCCTCCACCCCAGGGCTCTATACTCCTGCTTCCAGACTGGGGGTCCTTACCCCTTCCCCACCCATCCTGGGTTCCTCCCCACTCTCCAGATGGAGCTTCATTCTCTGTATCTCCTGAATTGTTTTGGGCAGTGCTTTTTCAAATAATTTAGCAGGAAGAGTGTGTAACAGAAGTGAACTTTCTGAGAACTTGTCTGCTTCCAAATGCCTCTGTTCTGGCTTTTTATGCAAGCCTGGCTAGGCACAAACTTCTAAGTTGGAGGTAACTGTCCCTGAGCTTGAAAGCTGTAGCTCCGTTTTAGTCTAGTGTCCCCACTACTGCCAATGTCAGATGCCTGTCCATCCTTCTCTGGGCTCCATGTGCACATGAGTTAGGAATGATCTGGGTGGCAGATAACAAAACATAACCAATGTGAGTTTAAGCAAACCGATGTTCATTTGTTTTAAATTCCACGCAAGCGCGTGTGCACGCACACCCATGCACGCACACACGCACGGGCACACGCACACATATGCACACATATGCACGCACACACACACACATGCACACATACGCACGCACACATGCACACGCACGCGCACATGCACGCACACACGCACACATACGCACGCACACACGCACACATACGCACGCACACACGTGCACGCACACCAGAAACAACTGGCAGTGTGGCGGTCGCTCTGCAGGGTCACTGGGAACCCAACCAGGCCTTCTCTATTTTGCCTCTTCATCCTTCACGTGTGACCGCCATACTCATGACTTCAGGATGGCTGCTACAACTCCTCCAGCACAACCTGCAGGCAGGGACAGGGTGGAAGGGTAGAGGTGATGAGCAAAACGGGCATTCTCCTAGCAAGCTTTGCCTTTTCATTAAAGAAGGGACCCGCTCCACAGACATTTATCACCACACTCCTCAGCCAAAACTATCAGGTGATCTCCAGGGCTGCAAGATAGCCAAGGAGACGTTACTTATATTTCACTTGCTATATTTTCATTCCCAATAGTTCACTTTTTTATTGTTCTTTTTCCACAGATTCTCTTCTTGTTTTGTGTAATTCCTCCACAAATATTTCGAATGACAGTAATGATTTTATCTTAAAATTTCTTCTGTGTCCCGAATTATTTCTATTTCTTCCATGTCACCTTTTTGTGTATCTCCTGAGAGTAGTCAGTGATTCTGTGACCACATTTCACTACTGCCCAAAACCCCTGGAACCTAGAAAGTCTGGACCCCTTCGCAAACTGAGAACAGGACAGAGGAGCCACTTGGAGGGACCTCTCAGCCACACCTGGAGGAATAGCAGCACTCAAAGCATAACCAACAGTATTGCAAGATAAACTTTGAATTGAAAAAGATGATCTGTGTGTTGTTGGCAATAGTAAAAAGCAAAAGAAATGTGAGTGAGGGGAAGTTTTCTTTGCAGAACAATAGCATATAGTGACTGCAGCCAGAATGGCAGGATTAGGACATCGCCCATGTGATCACTGCTTGGGCAAAGGTTCATGAGTTGGGACCACGGGCCGGGAAAGCAGGCAGCTCACGGTGCCCACACAGTGCCCGGGGAGGGCGGCCACCACCTTACCCGGGTCCCTCAGCAGCCCCAACAGGAAACAATCCCAACTGGCTGTGCAGTGAGGTTTTTTCCTCGATGTTCAGTTGTCAGGTGTCACAAGGGTGAGTCCCAGGAAGATGTACTCTCAAAGGGTAAAACAGACGTGTGTTTTTAGAGCGCTCACAAATCAAATGTGACTAAGTTAATAATTCGTGAATCAGGGGCAGAATCTGAGCTTGTGGTGGCAGATGCCCCCTGCCCTCAGCCATAGGTGCCCCCCTGCCCTCAGCCATAGGTGCCCCCTGCCCTCAGCCATAGGTGACTGGCACGGTAGTGGCAGTAGGACGGCTAGACATTCTCCTTCCCAGTTAGTTGGCAGCAGGATCAGGGGTAGAGTGCACAGTTCTCTTGTGACAAAATCCACACTGAGGCCCTAGGGGCAGCCCTGCCCCAAGCCTCACCCCATGCCAGTTCCTGGTCCCTCCAGGTTCCGACATTCCAGTGCCTCCCATGCAGGCCCCGCAGCCTGTTCACCTGCCTGGTGTGCTGGTCCCTTTTCTCGTCCCATGGCCTAGCAGAGAGGCCTCCTGCTGCCCACTCCAGTGCCCTGATCATCACACCATAGTCATACCTTCTCTGCCCTCTCTCTCCTCCCTCCTCTCTCCTCTTTCTCCCCTTCCTTCCCTTCCCCTTCCACCTCTGCCCTCCCCCTCCTCCTGCCTCCTCCGCTTCCTCTCCCTTCCCCTTTCTTCTCCCTCCTCTTCCCCACCCCACCCCATCTCTGGGAAGGGCCTCTGGCTACCCAGCTAATAACCACAGCAGGAGCCTCTGGGCTTCTGCTCCAGCGTTTCCATGGACCAGGGCCCAACACAAACACGGATGCTGCAGCTCCCCTGCCAGCCCAGGACCCCCCACAGCACAGGGTTGGTGGGCAGATGAGGTCATGGGGGGGGGGATATTTGTTTGGTCTTATTTCCATGGAAACCTGCTAGACCCCTCCTCCACTCCCCTCACAGTTTGCTAGTGCCTGGGACTAAGCTGCCCCAAGCCCCCAGTTCTACTTTTCACTCGACCCCTGGCCTGGCCCTACCCAGAATCCAGGGCTATTAGAGAGCAGCCGTGATGGTCAGCCTCACCTCTAAGATGGGCAAAGTAAGGCCCAGGAGCCAGGCAAACCAGGATATTTGTCCCCAGACTGGGGTCTCCCTCTGCCTGGGAACTGGGGTGGGCAGGGCAGCTCCAGGCATGCAGCCCCATCACCCAGGGTCCCACCTGTGTGCTGGACAGTGGGATGAGAGTGTCCAGTCCCAGGAGAGGAGCCCCCAGGCAGTCATGGGGGAAGGCAGCTCAGAGAAGCACAGTGGGAGGGGCCGTGGGCAGCCCAGGTAAAGAGGGAGAAGGCCACAGGAGTGGAGCTGAGAAGCTGGTTGGGGCTGAGCAGCCTCAGCCAGCTGGGACATCCAGGCACTAGCACACAAGCCCACTGCTCTATTGCCATTGTCCTGTCTATTCTGTGGTCTTCACAGAAGCCAAGAGTCCTCACCAAGAATGAGGCTGCAGGAGTGGGGTCCACTCAGGCTATGGCAGATCCTCAAAGCAGTGGTAGGGGTTGTGTGCCCACCAGGGTGGGGCCAGTGTGGCCCCCATTTGCCTAGGACCTCTCAGCTTTCAGCCCTCCTGGGAAGCCTCCTCCCATTCTTGAGTGGCTGCTCCCTGAGCACCTGCTGTGTGTGGCCCTGCCAGGCCCCGACGGTGCAGTTAGCACCCATTTCCATGGTCCCGAGCCTTCAGGGCCCCCAAGTCTCTCAGCGAGGTGACAGGCCCACTCTGGCCTGTCGCATTGCTATCCTCACTTTTTCCACCCTCCAACCTCTCCCTTCTCCCTCTCTTTCTCCCCCTTTCTCCCCATCTGCCTTTCCACCTCACTCTCCATCTCTGAAGTCAGCCTGGAAAGGCAGGCAGGATCCAGCTGAATACCTTCCTGTCTGAGACATTACCTAACTGCGCCTTCTACCCTAATCCCCAAGCATCCCCAGCCTCCTGCATCCACCCCCACCCCAGCAGGACCAGGCTCTGAATTGCTTCTGGCCACCTGTTTGTGCACCCTGGCCTTGCTTTGCACCTGTGAATGGTACCTGAGACCAAGAGTCTAGGGTGGGAGCCTCCCAGCCTAAGCCATTAAGCCCCGCAGGCTCCTCTCCCCTCCTCCTCCTCACCCCAGGGTGCCCTGCCAGCAAGCTAGAGGATGCCCTGTCCTGTGCAACTTCTTGTGGCCTTTTGCATGCTCCTTCACAGGCAGGAAGCACCTTGCAGCCTCACAGATGTCACTGCCCACCTCGCAGATGTGGTCAGACAAAGCAGGCCTTCCCCTGCCTTGGGCACTGGGCCAGGCCAGCAAGAACATTTTTCAGCTAGAGGAGGCCAGAGATGGGGCAGGAGACCACAGTTACTGGGCAAGGCAGGTGGCCAGAAAGGAAAGCAAGAGCCTGGAACTTTGTCCTCATAGTACACACACGCAGACACAAACAGACATGTACACGCAGGTAGACTCACACGTACAACCATGCACACATGCATACACATGCACCAACCATTGTATGAACCCAGCCCTCCACATACTCGCACACCTGCATACACGAGGACACAGACATGTGCAAGACTAGCCAGATGCACAGGGCAGCTCCACCACACTTGGGACCAGGATAAAAGGAACGCCCAGGCATCCAGAGAGGGCCCCTCAGCAGGGAGCTATGTGCCCAGGCAGGAGGAGAGTCAGCCCTGGTGGAGGCAATGCACAGTGGCCTGTCCAGCTTGTCCTGCCTGGAGGTCCCTTCTACCCTCTGCAACCTAGACCCCACCCTCCCATACTGGGTTGGTTTCAGCTATAGTTTCAGCCACCATTGCCCAGAAGGGCCCCATTCAAGTCACTTGCTACCCACGCCCGGGCAGTTTGTAGCCCCCTCCCACTGGGCACAGAGACCTAAGCCCCCGACAAGCCCCTGGATAGCAGTGCCCAGGAGGCCTTGGTTCTACAATGTGCATGGAAGAGGAGCTAGCCCCACACATTCCCCAGGTTATGGGATGACTCAAGATCCCATCTACCCTGCTGCCCACCCCTCAACCCCATCCCTCACCCACAGAGCCTAGTGGCCAGCTAAGGAAACTCACAGGGCTGCCTGGTGGCCTTCAGCCTGGCAGAGGGTCCAGTGCCAGGAGGAACCTTTGGCCTTTTCACTGTGGTGTCTATGGCAGTGTCCATGGGCTCGAGAAGGGGTACTACAACCCTTTGTCTGTGCAAGGAGATTAAGTGGGTAACCCACATTCCTCTTCCAGGGACCCAGGGGGCTCACATGGGACTGGAGGTGGCAGGGAGACGGCCTGCCACTGGGGATCCCATAGGGCAAGTCACAGCTGTGGAAGCATACATGAGGTGGTTCAAGGGAAGACAGAGGCCAGTAGATAGGGTGGAGGGCTCTGGGGTCTGAGTACCAACCGGGGGTTGTGTTGTGTCTGGAGCACCCCAGACTCAGAGCAGGTGCACAGACAGACTGACAGGCCATGTAGGGCACCCAGTGCTATGAGGAGGCATGATAAACCTGCTTCTGGAAGAGACTGAGTATCAGGAGTTGGAGGAAGAGCTGGGGCCTGGTGAGCATCCTGAGAGCGGGCCGAAGGTCCCCCAAACACTCCTGGGGATGGGGGAGCACAGCAGAGGCAGGTTCTCAGTATGCTGGGAGATGGACTGCCCCTCCAGCCTCCTGGAGGCCTCTCCCCGCTGCCCTACAAAGAATGTGGACCTTGAGGTGAGGAGAGAAGAGTTGCCTAAGTAAGTGATCCTAAGGATCCAGAGAAGGGGGTGTGCTTGTCCTCCCCACTTCATAAAGAGCTCACTCCTCCCTCCAGGGCCCACTCCTTGCCCCAGGAATCCAGGACTGCTGTGGGTAGAGCTGTGTCCCTTCAAATTCACATCCACTTGACTCAGGTTAGGACCTTAGTTGAAATGGGGTCTCTGTAGATATTACTTAATGATCTCAAGATGACGTACCTAGGATTGTCTGTGTGGGTCCTATGTCCGATGACAGGTATCCACGCAGGGACAGAGGAAACATGGAGAAGCCACATGATGGAGGAGGCAGAAACAGGAGTGACACAGCCAGAAGCCAGGGATGCCTGGAACTCCAGCAGCTGGGAGAGGCAGAAAGGACACTCCCATGGAGCCTCCAGAGAGTGCAGGCCTGCGACACCTCAGTCTCAGATCTCTGCCTCCAGACTTGAAGGCTGAGAGGCCGATAGAGACAAGGGTCTCACAGCCCTCCCTGGGAGCATGGTTTGAAGGTCTGCTGGGAAGGAGGCCAGGCTGGAGGTTGCTGGCATCATGAGGATCCATGCAGCCACTCAGTGACCAGGGACCTCAGATGGGGTCTCTGCACAGGAGAGCTGTGGCCTCACCATGTGTGAACAGGGAGACACCAGCTACCGTACCTCTGGGTCAGACAAGGCTGTACTTGGTCTTCGAGACACAGCTTCCTAACACTCCATCCTCAGGGCCCTCCTTCCTCAAGCCTTTCCCAGGCCCTCCTGCCCCAACCTCGTCCCTCGGGCTCCATCCCTGAGCGCTCCGCCCATAGGCCTACCTCCTTCAAAGTCTCCACCCACAGGCCCTCCTCCCTGAACCCTCATCAGGCCCTCCTTCCTCAGGTCCTCCTCCCCAAGGGTCCCCTCCCTCAGACCCTCCTTCCCCAGCCTTTCTCCCCCAGCCCCCCCTCCCTTAGATCCCCCTTCCC
>PVJL010006318.1:0-86397 GCA_004026885.1 Lyroderma lyra | reverse complement strand
CTCTCAAACAGTTGTGTTCTTTTTCTTTAGGTCCCTCACATCAACCCCACTAAACCCAGATCCCTAGAACCCGAGCAGGCCGCCCCATGTCCCATGCATGAAGTGACATTTATGATCTGCGAACGTTATCGCTCGGGGCAGGTTATGCTCACTTTCATTGGCTTCTTACCAATCCATGTCCTAAGATATCAGTAATAAATCTTGTGTCTTGGTGACTTTTCTGGACTAAACCTCTACATTCTTCCTAGAACATGTTGTCTTCTCTTCCTTTGCCCATTGGCTACTATCTAAATTGTTCCTTTATGCTTTCCCCTTAAAACCATTTCTGACATAAAATTTGTCTCTGTTGATAACATCTGACATAGTAGCCCTTGAGCAGGAAATCCCCAAAATTCTAGGACCCCATTGAATTAAGAGGGAACCAGACATGACTGAAGTGATTATGAGAACACAGATAGGATTGGGTGATGTTGCTTGAATGCTCACAACATGCCAGGCTCCGGTGCTTGGTACCTGATGTCATCGGACCCTCACAACTAACTTTTGAAGGTGTTCTTATTATCTCCATTGAAAGAGAAGGAAACAGAGACTTTGGAGATTAAATTACCTGCCTAAGGGTTTCACACATCTGATTTCAGAGCCTGCACTCTTCACTACACATTTTTTCCCTGGTTGCCCACCTTACAGATAGTGAGTGCTTCATAGCCATTTATGGGGTTGGCTAGATAATGCTGACATCTTGCCACAGAGCCATGTTGGGATTTGCAGCCCTTCCTAGAAAATCTTCAAAGTTTTGTGCTTTTATAGAAGCTTCCAAATGGAAGGACTTGAATGAAGTCCAAGAGACCTGTGAAGTAGTGAGAATGATCTGGAACTGAGCAAAAAGTCATCATCCTTAATGGAGCAACTTACTATTGCTATAATGTCTCCTAGCTACATCTGAGGGAATTCTGTCAGTATAAAGGAAAGAAGTAATCCCTCTCATTAAAACAGGGTGCAGCTAAGTGTACATTCAAGTTATATGCTAAAAGGCATAATGCACACATGCCATATGGTATATACTCATATTTCAGCATCAGGTTTTATGTAATAGTTGTTATAAAGGCTATTATGCAATATGGTTTTCTCACAGCTTGATTCCTTGCCCCCTCTTCACTCCTTAAGGGAAGAAAAGACACAGCCTTCAATCACAACTGGCAATGGGTATCTCTGAGAGTACGATGAGACCACGTCTGTTTTGTTCATCACGATAGCCCCAAGGGTTTGGCCTATGGTACGCACGCCATAAATAATCACATCATTGAAATCAGTCACAGTTCCCACAGCGATCACAACCGCCCTCGGAGGCTAAATTTGCTCAGGTTGCTGCTCCTCCGTGGGAGTCAGCCTTGGAGCACAGACACATGCAAACATTTAGGTTGCCTCTTTTCCCACATGTCCCTGAAGCTCCGTTTGGAAAGAAAAAGAGCGTCCTTCCAGGAGTGAGCAGGGCTCTTTGTTTCACCCTGGGGCTCTGCTGTAAGAATGGAATGAAGTGTCCTAAACGAATGTCCTTCCTGTGCTGCGGAGAGGGACAGCACGTGCTAAGGCAGCAGAATCGAACCCGGGCCGGCCCCCGCGTGTGATGCTGAAGTGACCTGGAGAGTCACCACCAGCAGCTGCAAGGCTCAGACTAGTCTAAGAAACGTAATTAGCTACGAGAGGTAGCAAAATAGGAGACCTCTCCTCCACCGCCTCCAAGTACCGGGCAAGCTCACTAACAAGGGGTCCTTAGCGCTCCCCTGCAGAGAAGCAGTGAGTTACCGGAAGAACAATAACCCTCACTGATGCTTCAGGTCTTCATGACGGTGGGACTGGCGCTGGCTAAGCGTGTTGTAGTATGGAGGCAGATGTGCCGTTAAGAATATCTGTCCCAATCCCACTGCCGTGGTGCCCGTGTGGATCAGAGCACGTCAGCTGCCTCCCTCACCTTCCTGCTTCCCACTGAAGCACTGGCTGGAGATTGAGGGAGAAAGCGGTCTGGTGCCCCCACCTCTGCCTCTCTCTGCACAGTCCCCTTGGGCGAGCTACAGTCCTTCCCCCAAAAGATCTCAGTCTCTTACAGGTGACCCTCTCCACACAGCCCTGACTATTTCCTGGATCTTCAGGCCTAAGGGCTCCTTACACCAGGCAAATCCAAGTGCACTGTGTGTCCCTTGCTGGGATTGTGGCCGACAGACCCTTTACTACTATGTGGTTTGGGCAAGTGACTCAACCTCGCTGGGTCTCAGGCTGTTTATGTTGGGGGTGATGGTAGGACCCAGGTCCCAGGGGTGACAGGTAGAGGGGTTCAAGAAAATTGTGACAGAGTGTAACTGGGCAGGGGTTACACTCCTATAAATGAGAAGGTCAGAAGAGGCCTCTCTGAAGGTTACAAGCTGAGATGTGAAGAAGTGGGAGTCAGCCCAGCTGAGGACAGTGCGTGGGAAGTAAGCAGGGGTTAGGACTCCTAGCATGTGGAGAGGCCCTGAGCTACAAAAAGCTTGAAATGTTGGAAGGAAGTGAACTCTGGGAGTGCAGAGAAGAGAGACAGAGAGAGACAGAGAGAGAGAGAGAGAGAGAGAGAGAGAGAGAGAGAGAGACAGAGAGAGACAGGGCCAAACGGGAAAGCGAGAGCCCGGTTTCGGAGGCCTTTGCAGGCCTCAGTGAGGATTTTGGCCTTCATCGCATGAGCAATAAGAAGCCATTGCCAGACTCGGAACCCTAGGTCTGGATGCTGCTGTTTGCTGCTGATTTTTTCACTATTACCTATCTTTAGACTCGGGTTCACTTTTCATGACTCTTGTCACTCTACCTGTGGGGTCGCCCACCTGCCCCATTGTTACATCACCACTGTACCCCGTCGCTGCCTGTCCCTCCATCTCCAGCTGTGCCTCCTCCCACCTTCTAATTTTAAAAATTTTTTAAAATTTTTATTAGGAATGCAAATTGGGGTTCCCTGGTACATTTGAATTCTGATTTGTAAAGATCTTGGGGTGATAAATTTCTAGTTCATCATGTGTAGAAAAGTGAGTGATCCATTTCCTGCAGAAAGTTGAAAAACATAATAGTCATATATCTATTAATATGCTGACCAGATGCACTGTTTTAAATAGGACAGAAAACAATAGCACTGCCCCGTTTCAAACAGTACGTAGGGTCAGCCTAGTGACACCTTGAATTTAGGCCAGTGAGATAGGCTGACCCTACGTACCGCTGTTTTCTGCCCTGTTTTAAATGGTACATCTGGTCAGCCTACCTACTTATATCACGTTCTTGTTGAATCTCTAAAATACAAACATCATTTACAGAGTATGAGGCAAAAGTGTGCTCCTTTAGTATTTTGCTTGGGTTTGGTTTCATTTAGTATAATTTTCATTTGAATAAATCAGACCAATACTTGGGATTCTCACTGGAGGCTACTAAAACATCCTCCTCCTCAGTAAGAAGCAGTAAAATGCTCAAGGATTCAGTAAAAGAATAAAATTCTTCCTTACCCCTTTCCCTCCCATTTCCAATTATCATTGGAGCACCTCCTAAACGTCAATGTGGATGAGTGTACCCAAAAGAACAAGACAGTCAAAGGTGAGCTTCCCAGGTGCATACAACTATCTTGTCAAATAGTTAGGTGCATCTCTCAGGATTTATTAGCACCCAAGAGAATTAAAAAAAAAAAACAAAACTGGAGGAAAGGAGCCATCTGTCAAGCCCCAAACCATGTTCGTTACTGATACCCAAATATTTGAGACAGACATCTGAATGGTACAAATATCCAGATGACTTGGGGCAGATGTCTGAATGGTAAGATCATTTTTCTGCTTCATCCCATGTGAATTGACAAGGACTTGCTTCTGCTGGGTTTATTTCCACATAAATGATAAACAAGCAAGTGCCACTACCTGGCATTTGACAGTGTGAGGATGACGTTTCAGCACACCTGCCTGCTCAAGATGTTCCATGGTTAGACAGCTGCCAGCGCCACCTCTTACCTCGATTTGGAGGAACCAACATGCACTCTCAGCACTCCTCATCCCACATTGCCCCCGGCGTGCAAAGCATCACACAGAAACAGCTCTGCACGGCTCAGGGTAACCGAGCAACAGTGCATGCCACGGGGAGACGACAATTAGAAGCAGGAAGAGATGCTTTCTGTACTACACAGCACTCAAATTACTGCAAAAAACACTGCTTGTGTTTGAAGTTGTTAATTTGGGATATTGTTAAGGCGGGAATAGTAACCAAACTCCTAAAACCCCAAATTGCATCCTATGGGAATATGAACCCCCTACTAACTGAACAAGGACAGCATACGTGGCCAATCTCAGCTAGATGTTATTCATGAAGGCAGGCTTTGATCATTTCCCATCTGCACACACTTTTTAGTTCAATGTTGCCCATAGGTTTAAATATAAAGGCATATTCATGTGCTTTGTAATACAATATAGAAATGACAGTGTCTGAACAGTTGTTTTTGCCATCCTCAATGCTGTTGTGATGTTAAGTGATGAACTCAGTATTAACCTAATATACAAGTAGAGTATTTAAATAGGGTTGGAAAACCACATTGTCTCTAAATAGGATTATCAATTAACATGTATGCCTGCCAATAAGAGTCAACATATAGAGGCAGGGAAATACCAAATGATCCTCTGAGCTTAAGTTTATTTAAATAAAGCACACTTTGGAGTTGGGCAGGGAGGAGCCAAAGTTGAAGTCAAGTCATATTAATATTTATTTTAAAGCACTGGTCTTTTGAGAGGAAAAAAATCTATTCTGTTCTTCTACCACAAAGACTTTCTAATGTTTGCATGCCCTTCTAAATGTCTCATCATCAGTGGGTTGGACTGAAGGACACCCATCGGGTCAAGCATAGAGAAACTCAAGCGACAGCACTGCTCTGTGGTCAGGAGACTGAGAAAATCCTAATGTACTGTTATTACAACTGTGCGTGTGAAGTCTTACCACCCAGCATCTGATATTTTCACAAAGTAACTGATTGCATTTCATAGTTTGTTTTAACAGAATAAAGCCCATTTATAAATGCCAGAGTAGCACCAACAGATTACTGACAAACCATACTGAATTGCATCGATCATTTAACATTGTATAGTTACACCAATACAACAAAAATGTCATTCCCAAACTATTTTACCACACAAGTTCCAAAATATTTTTATTAAAGGAATGACTGCTAAATAGACAGTCTTATGAATCCATCAGTGATATGGGAATTCTACTGCATGTGAACCAAGCAGTAAGTAGCATGACTGAAATAGAATATAGAATCGGGCTATGAAAATATGGAATCAGTTGTTCTAACAATACCAAGAGGAGACGGAGTTACTCATAGCAGGAATATGTAAATGTCTTAGTTTTTATATTTTCTTTGTTGTTGGAGAACACTTAAATACAGATTTAAAGGGAAAAAAAAGGAAAATAAAAATCACCCATTGCCCTACCACTAGTCATGTTTTGATAAATCTCATTCCAGATATTTGAGTTACATTGTACATGCTTTTGCAAGGGGCATTGTCTAATAATATAGCATGAATAATTTTCTCACATTTTTAATAACACATTATAATTCATTTTACCCATCTTCTGTGGTTGATCACTTATGTTGCTTCTAATTCTTTATTTACTAACAACATCAAAAGAACATCCTAGAACCAGGGCTTTGCATACATATGCACATAATTATTTCCATAAAATTAATCCCTTAAAGTTCTATTGCTAAATCAAAAAGCATACAGATTTTAAGGTTTTTTGTTAAAAGATTTTTAATTATAGAATAACATGTGAACATAATGTACCAAAAAGCGAAAGTTTTTTACCTTCCTCCCCCCACCCTATCCTATGGTCTGTGCCTCAGAGGTGACCCTGATAACGATTTCTTACTTCCAGAAATTTTCTATGTGTACAGTCACATATCCAATTTATACATATATCCTGCACCTTGCCATACCTTAGCAATATATCTTTGAGCATATTCAGTATCAGTACATGTATTTCTAACTTAATCCTTTTAATTATTTCATTAGATTTATTTGTATGGCTCTATCAGAGTTTATAAAAATGGTCCACTATGAATAGCTAGTAGGTTTCACTTAACTTTTGCACTTATAAACAGTGATATAACATTCTGGTACATGTATTTTGCAAACAGAAAACAATTGTAAGAACAGTGGTGCTCTCACAGTTCTGCAAATCATGTTCATGTGTAGTAAATAAAAGACAGGTGAATTCTCTTGTCTGCTTCCACATCCAATCTGTTGTGATAACAGATGCCACAGAGCCTCTGGGAAACTCACTATACACTAGAAAGAGTACAAGGGAAGAGGTACAACTATTATGAAAATAATTTTGACCTGTGGACACCTTGCAATGGCCTTGTGGAACTGAAATTGAGGATCTCTGAACTAGGTCATGTCTAAGGTCTCATTCAGTTCTGACTTGCTATGAAAGTATGATTTCCCCATTTTAAAAAAATGCCAGAATGGGAAATACAAAAGGACAGAGTCAACTAAAGTCTAATGGAGAAAACACAGAGAAGACAGGAACATTTTCTCTAAGCTCTGGTCTTCTAGAATTTGCTCTTTCACAAAAGTCAGAATGGCCTTCAGAAGAGAAAGAAAACCAAAGCAAAAATTTTAAGAATTTAAGAGAATGTCTAAGCAGAAATTAATTTGTCATTAGACTGCATAGAAACCTTCACTTGGGAGTTTTAAAAACTCATGAGTTTCTCAGAGAATTACTTATTTTGATTTATCAGATAGTTTTTATTACCTTATTTTGCAAATTTCCAACTTAATGGCCAATTACGATTATATTTTAAAACTTGTAAAAACTGTATGGTGTCAGATGGGCGCTAGACTCACTGGGGGAGCATGTCATAGATTATATAAATGTCTACCCACTGTTTACCTAAAAATTATATAAATAATATTGAATGTCAACTATAATTTAAATACACACACACAGTGATGGGATGTAGAGGACAGCATAGGGAATATAGTCAATGGTATTGTAATAGCTACATGAGATTTCAGATGGGAAGTGGACTTGTGGGGGATCATTGCTTTGTGAGACGTGCAAATGTATAATCATTATGTTATTTTGTACACCTGAAACAAAAAATACTGTATTTTATTCAACATCTTTTTATGAACGGGGAGGGTGTGTAAAAGCAAAAGGAAATTTTAATCAGTCCTAATAACTGAAGCAGAGGCAGGAACTGTGTGTGTACGTGTGCACATGTGTATGTACAAAAGTATGTGAATATTCACATTTCATTTATACTGCACATTTTCATCATTTCACATAAAGAGGGGAGAACTCTCTGACTAGAAAACAATCCCAGTGTACAGGCATTTTCTCCATAGATGAAATTTCTATAACAAAGGAATTCTGGGGGAGTTTCTAGACATAGGCTAAATTGACTATTAGCCCTAGGTTGAAATGAATACATTAAATGCTCTTAATTTTTGTCTATGTTAAAAAATAATAGAAAGGCCCTAAAAATCTGACTGGATAACCTAAATGCAAGCATTAAGAAGCACATTCGTGTAATGTGTCAGTGATGAATAAGAAATAGTGTTGCTTCATCCCTTACATGAATTTACATTAGAAAACTCTGTTTACACAGTAAGATGAAGTCATTAATCCCCATTGAAGTAGATTCTGGCAAAATATTCCATAAAAAGCTTTTGTATATCACACAGCAAAGGCGGAGAGGGCCAGAAGTGTGCTTATAGCCATTTTCCCAATGGAGTATATCTCAACCAAAATGATGTTTTGCAAACTAAACATGTTTAATGTAGAGTTCATTGTTGGTTTCCACTCCTTATCAGGAAAAATGGATTACAGCACTCCTCACTTAACAGCTTAGTCCTAGGAACGGAACTTGGCCATTAAGTAAACTGGTGGACAAGTGAGGAGCATAAAAGCGGATGCCTTGTTGTGTGTCATGGTGCCACAGGGTATTTTTCAATAGATACCACGTGATACTACACTTATAAATGAAATACATATGTAGTCTTGCATGACTGCGAACACTCTGCGTAGTGAATACTAACCGATGGGGGGGAACAAGACAAAGACTGAGAAAGGAGATTCCTGAGACACTCACACAGACTGAGAAAGGGGATTCCCTGTACTGGAGACCTGGTTGTTAAGTCCAAGTGGTCATTAAACAAGTAGGTCAGTACGTGAAGAGTGACTGTACTTAATATATGTAACTCACATATGTGATTCAGTTTACCCCTCAGTAAAACAGGGATAAAATTAGTAGTACCCACCAATCTCAACAGCATTATTTGAAGGTTAGATTAAAAATGCATAAAAAACTTTTAGCATAGTTCCTGGCACAAAATAAGCTCTCAATAAACAGCAAGAAAGTGCCTAAGGGCAACATTCCCACAGGTGTTTACACCCTTCCCTGATTTTAAAGAAACAAGAAATGCTGCAACTCATCATAATAATATACCTCTCTGGCCACCAGACAATGCCCAGTTACTCTCTAGGGTATTTTGAGCCTGCCTCCCAGCCTTCAGGACCTCTTGGAGACAGGAAGAATCTAAGGACTTCTAAAGTAAATTGTAGGTGTTGCTTAATTGTTTAGGGTTAATTTATGGCCTAAGGTGAAATTTTCTTTTTAAATGTTTAGGGGATCTACAATACAATGACACTGGCTTCTAACCAAAAATCTACTTTTTTTGGTATTATCTTTACCCATAGAATGACCAGATTTCCCAGTATGCCTGGGCAGTTCTATGTCTGTTACTCTGGCATAATTACTAATAGTGGTTGCCTTCACAAACACATAGTCCCAAACTGGACAGTAAGTTATCCAATCACACTACTTATCCAAGACTATCATTTGTGTATTTATTTCATTCAATAAATGTCTGTTGAACAGATACTATATGTCAATTCTATGCTATAGACCAGCAATATAAAATAGAATAAGCCTCTGCAAGATGCTCACAATCTAAGACAACCCATCATCCATGGATGGATCAGTTCATTGATTTCATCATTCAGTCATTGATACAATAGGTCTCCTTCAACAAGGATTTAGTATCTCCCCATCTAAATCTTAGGAATATAATAGTATATAGATAGAAGTAGAGTTTATAAGCTTATGGTCTAATAGAAAAGAACTAATAACAAAAATCACTAGAATTGTGATAAGTGGGAATGTTTATAGTGGTATCTATCAACACACTGAAGAGGTGATAGCAGAATTCTCCTTTGAGGGAATATTGCTCTTTCATTCGGCAATGTTCTTTGAAGGGCTTCTAGCCTAGTTTTAAGGAAGTTTAAAAAAACAGGAGCTCATCTGCTGTGCAGAGTACCAGTGCACAGGGGATGTCTTTTGAGATATATGAATTTATTTAAATAGTTTGAGCATCAGATTCTATGTTTAGAATGGTGGAAAATGCAGTAAAAGATACTTGCCCTTAAAGAACTTACAGTCTTCTGCAAGGATGTAAATTACCTGGTCCACTAATATTTCTAAAAGGTCTAATTCTTTCATTCATCCATTAATTCCATTTATTCAACAAGATGGCCATATATTAGGGAAAGTGTCCTATAAAAAGAACATTGGGGATATTTATGTCTGATGCCCAATTGTTAGTTTTTCTGTTTTTTAGTTTTGGGTTATTTTCTTCCCATCTTGAGGTACCTCAGCTTATCCTCAGGGCCTCACTAAGTGTGTCAACCACTGACAAGAGTTGGTTCTGGAGTTTCAGTTGGACCAAGAGGTGACACAGGACAATCAAGACTGGTAAGAAATGAAATAAACTAATTATGATGCAAAGTGATAAGTATTATAATGAAAGAATGCACAAAGTTCCTGCCCCAAGCTAAGCAAAACACAAGAAGCGATGGGTAAAATAATACCGATTTCTTAAGGTTTAATTTACTTGCATATACTGTTTTTGTGCACACAAGTATTGCACAGAGGCTCAAATTGTGGGTTTTGGGGTCAGGCAGATCTGTGTTCAAATGTGATCCCACCACCAGTTCACTATGTGACTTTGGGTACATTACTTTGCATCACTAATCACAGCTATAGAATGGAGAAAATAGCCTTCAGTGTAGGCTTTAACGGTATCCTTATAACTCTAATGGTGGCATCCTAACTGTGAGGATTAAATAATAAAGGACTTGGAAAAGCACCTAACTATTCAAAGTGCTCAATAAATGTGACCTGTGATGTTACACACAGATGCAGAAACACACAAAACAAAGAGTAAATTATTTCTGACAATCTTTGAAGTTTGTCCCATATATTACCAAAATACAATTTCTTGAAATTCTTCAAAGCTAGCATATAAAAATGTGTGTTCCAAAACATATTTCCATAATAGTTATAGTATTTTCAGTGTTTGAGAGCAATGCTGTTGTATTTCAAGCAGGTAAGTTAGGCAAAGAATGAGGAGTTGGATAGAAGATACACAGATGCCAGCAGTTCAAATAATACTGAGCATGTGATCCTAGGTTATTTTCTTTTTCACAAATAAAAAAAGTGATTAAAAGGTAAAACCTAATTCTTATTCCTTTCCCAAGTCCAGTCTTTACTCCACTTGGTCTCATTAGCCTGCCTTTGCATGTAGATGAGCATGGTTTTGCATTGCAAAATAGTCACTCTCACCACAAAGGTGAAATCTTCTCATCTCACTTTCCATGTGTGACATGTTTTAAAAGTCAGACTTCTTTATCCTTCCACCCTGTTGGGTCCTAAATTTAGTCAGGGATCCATATTAATGACTCCCTTTTGTAAATCTCAGATTTCTAGATATTGCATGTAACAAAAATGGCTATAATGCAACTCTCATAAAGGAAGTAATAAGACCCTCTGACCAGGTGTGGTAAGAGTGGGAGGAATAATCAGCCACCACATATTTCCTAGGTCCCTAACTCTCATTTTACTACAATATTCTAGGAAACAAATCATCACCAGTCCCAGTGACTGGATCTAAGAAACAATTTATTATGGGTCATTGGTAGAAGATGCTCTTACAGCGCAGGTTTCTCCAGGTCCCAAGGGGACGGGGGAGAGACATTCTCATGAGCCCAATTTTTTTAGTGCATTTGCATTTTATACTGTTTTTTTTTATCAGAATTATTTTTCTCTTGACTGTATAATATATGTGCATATCAGAAATCAGAAACCAAATCCCTCTTCCTAGTCAATATTTAGGCCATAAATATCTACGGAGCAGCTCATCACAGGATCCCAGACAAAAAAAGAGCAGAGAGTGCAGGGCTGGAAGGAAGTTCAGGGATGATCTAATTCAACTTCCTCCACCATCATAATTTTCACAGGGTTTTGTGGTTGTTATTGATGGGTTTTAGGTTGGTTCGTTCAAACACTTACTCTGTACCAGGCACTATGCTAAGCATTTTACCTGGCTTGCCCCTTTACATACTCTCTCTCTCTCTCTCTCTCTCTCACTCCACAAGTCTACTACTGTTAGAATTATTTTATAGGAACTTGGGGCTTGGAGAGATTAAGTAACTTGCCTAGGGTCAGAGAACTAATAAATAATGCCTTCAGGATTTTAACCCAGAACACAGCAACTCCAGAGACTGTCCTGTAACAAGCATGCCAAGGACAGCCTTGTGACCCACAGCAAGACAGAAAAGCATGAAGCTCTTGTTCTCTCATAGTCAAGATTGCCTTCTCATTTTTTAATATGTTAAAACCGAGGCCCAGAGACTCAAATTAATGAAGCAAGGCCACAAGCATATCCATTGGCACTGCAGAGATGGAACGCAAGTCTCCCTTGTTAACCACACGTTCTATTAGGACTATCTGTAAGTCATTTAAATTAAATGACTTTCCCCCTACTTCAGAAGGGACTCACTCTGTCATGGGCTCACATGCTTCTGCATCCCTCTACCTTTCTGATGGTTCCATCTAATTTCCCTTTGCTTGAGTCTCTTCTTTTGCCCATCCCTCAAACACTGATGGTCCCTGGGACTCCCCATCTTCAGCTGCTTTGCTCTTCACATTTCTCACCCAAGTCTGCCACGTTCCCATGGGTGTAGTTACAATGACTGACTAATCATGTCCAAATTTCTGTCTTTGGCCTGAACTGTCTCCTGCTCCAAACCCCAAGTATACAATGTCCCCTTCTGAATGTCGCAGAAGTGCCTGCATTCATGGTGTCTAATGATAAATACATCATCCTTTCTAATCCATTTTCCCATCTTCCCCTGACTCTCCCATTCATCCTTGTGACCCACCAGTACACTAGTTCACAAGTCTTGTTGATTTTTCTCTCCTAAAATAGCTCCGAATTTTATCCCTTTCCACCATGTCTATCCTAGTTTCAGACCTCATGGCCTGGTGTAAATACATATTGCAGTAAACTTCCTCTTCCTGCTCCATTCCCAATCCATCTTCCACTCAGGCTCCAGAGTGATATTTCTAAACATAAACCAGTGACATTACTTTCCTGCTAAAAACCATTCATTGATTCTCTATCGCTGACTGGGAGGGGAAAAAAGACAAGTCACCATATTTAGTACCATGGCCCACAAAGATCCCCATGTTCTGATCTCTTGGGCACACTGAAGTCTCAGCCCCTGCTCCCAGCTCATATTTTGTTTTAGAAACTGCTAACGACCTGGTTCCCCAAAAGCTATTTCATGTTTCATGCCTTTGCCTATGCCAGGCCCTCTTACAGAAATAACTCCCTCTTCTACCTTCTCCTGTCATCTTAGAGCATTCCCGATCAGCTTTTAAAACAGACCTCATGTCATCTTCCACCCACACATCTCCCCCTGCAGCTTCTGCTCCTCACGTAGATAGTGCTTCCTCTCCATCTTTGTTCCCTGGACTCCCATCGCTGCATTTCCCACTCTATGGTCATTATTTCTCTATATGTCCTAGGCCTGCAGACCAGTGGTTCCCAACTTTTTCCCACTTGTGTATCCCTTTTAAACCCATTTCTATACATTGTACCCCTTATTTTTAAAACAGCTGTTTTTAAATACTGACACTTTCATTGTGCTTACCTTAATGTAAAATAGTGGTTATAAGGGAATAAGTTAGGAAAGAAATATTACACTAAAAGTATAAGCCACATATTTTACATATTTGTAACAGTTAAATATTGATAATGACGATCAAGTATTTAAACATTAAATTTAAAAAGTACTTGAAAAGAATCACCATTAAAGATAACACTTTTACTCAGTCAATAACTAAACTGATCAGTCAGGCTAGAGGTATGTTTATATGTTTTGGGAAGTTCTAGAAACATCACAAATGGATTGCTCTGAAACTGCATAATGATTGGTAGAAGAATGGTTTGGGGGCAGGGTTCACAGCCACGCCCTCACCCACCATCATTCCCTAATGTGATCTAATTTTGAAGTGTCTCCTTAATGGTGATTCAAACTTAACATTTATTGTTCCATAACTAACGTTTTGCATTTTTTTACTTTACTTGCTTTTTCACTACTACTGATTATTTTTATGTACCCCTGAACGGCCCAGCACATATCCCAGGGGTACACGTACCACTGCTTGGGAACTAATGCTATAGACAATGAGTGCCTTCAGGTGTAAGACACAGACACACCTTTTAGATGTTGTACCTTCTCAGATGGAGCTCACACTCATTCAGATACCCCACATACCCTCAGATCTCACACATGCTTGCTCACATGTTTTCACAAACATATTGAGGTTCACTTACATGCTATACACATCATTCAAATGTTACATGAGTTTGTGTAGATGTCACAATGCTTATTCAGGGGATACAGATGTCCCTTAAATGTTACACGTGCTCACTGAGATCTGACAGGTGTGTATGTAGATATTCATTAGTACACAAATCCTACATATAGCTGTTACACATACTTAAACAGTGGTTCTCAGAATGTGGTTCCTGGATTAGCTGTCCCAGCATCACCTGAATGCAAAAACATGGGCCCAACCCCGGATCCCATAATTCAGAAACTCTGGGGATGAGTTTCCAACAATCTGTCTTAATACGTCCTGCAGGTGATTGTGGCGCATGCTCAAGCCCGAGGCCCGCTGACACAGATGTTACACATCCCGATTCGGATGCTCCACATGCCTGTGCCGGCCACCTGCCTGTGCCCTTACTAATACAGGTGACACATGCATTCCATAAAATATTACACACAAAAGCTTTTAAACAAAATATGGTCATTTAGACTGTAAACAGCTCAAACATTTCACGCTGGTATTCAGATCCTGCTTGTACTTCTTCAGAAGTCATACCTGAGATTCATCACTAACCCCTATCAGACAGCACAGCTGCATGCTGAGAGACACACATGTTCACTGTGTTGTTAACATATGTAAGATATAGCAAAACATTTTTAACTATTCATTGTGATATTCCAGTCACGTGTATATTTACATGTCATTTACCCTTTTTCAGATAATACACCTGATCACTCGAACTACACACATATATTCACATACAAGGGCTGTCTGGAAAGTATCCAGCCACATAATATGAAAAATAAAGACATTTATGGCTGGATATTTTTCTGGACTGCCCTCGTAGGTGTCACAGTGCACAAAGATGTTTCACAAACCCATTCTGAGGTTAAATGTGTTTAGTTTGGATCCCACCTACTCATAAGATGTCCATGGGATTATTCAGTTTTATGTGTACTCATCAGATACTGCTAACCAAACCACCACACTAGAGATGATAGGCACCTACTGTTCTGGCCACTTTCCATCTTAATTATGGAATGCTTTAGGAAGGTCACTCTTCATTTGGTATTCTATGGCACCTGGCCCTCTCTCTTGATGCTGTTGGCATGTCACTTCCTTTGCAGAATGTGCTGGTTCACCAATGCCTCATTGCTTTTTGTGATCTTCAGGGTAGTCCCAGCACACCACTGTTTACTCAAGATTCATATCAGTTTTCAACACTCAAATATCCTCACCTACTTGGGGCAAGTTGTTCCAGCAGCTTCACCTGTACACAATAGGGAGCCACTGAGGGTTTTTGAGCAGAACGACTTGTGTTGATTTACCTTTTATGAACTTTTCCTCTAGCTACAGTGTGAACAGTATCTGAAGAAAGGCAAGGCAGGAAGAAGAGTGCCCTCCTAGAACTGCATTCTGGCTGCAATTCAGATGGAAGATGATGACAGTCTGGATAAAGGAGTAGCAAGAGAAAGATGGGGATATGAATTCCAAGAGAGTTAAGTAGTAGAAATGGCAGGATTTGGTGACCACTTGAACCAAACTTTCAGGGGTTGGGGAGATCTAGAAGTATGTCCTATCACACTTTAAAAAAATAATATAAAAAACAAAACCTAACTTTTAAGTCAAGTATTTCAGAGGGGCTGGGAACAAGAATCTGCTCTGATATTGGGCACTCTTACAGGGCCATCCCTTGGTGAAACATCCAGAAACACTAGCAATGAGTCACAGATACCTAGTCAGTCATGCATTCCGGGGCCTTGACTGCTTCTGGGCCGATAAAGCAGCAGAGCTGATCTAATGAAAAGAGATAGTCACAATCTCCTTTTCATTTAGCAAAGAAGATGGAAGCAGCTGCCTTAGTGATGGACGGACATGTCAACTGAGTTGAGGAATGGAAATTCTAAAGTTAAAGCAGAAGGACCTGGATTGAATGCAAAATTGTTTAGTGGTTATGGTGTATTTGCTGGATGCATCAAAACAGACAGGGAACTAATTACATAGCTTCTGAGTGGAAAGAAGTTTGACACTCTGAAATTTCAAAGCTCTATGATAGCTACCACAACCAAAATATTCAGTTAAAAATGTCAGGGTTATATATTAAGTGGGAACTCAATTGAGTGAATAAATAAATGAATGGATTTCTCTGAAATGTTAAATCTAGCTTTCAAGATTCCCCAGTGATTAGATTACATTATCATTCACATTTGTCACATGGGCTTGGTGATGGCATATTAATATCTGAGAGTGTTGATTAATGAATCAGTATTAACTCGGAAGTTTTAGTCGCATTCCCAGGTTGCTGTACAGATAGCTCAATCCTCTTAGACAATTCTGTCTATAGTTTGGGTGAAAGCACAACCGTCATTCTTATCAAACGATGCAAAGCTAGTTACTACCCTATCTCCTTCCTTCCCCGTCCTCTATGATGATCCGGACCCCTTTAACTTTCTCTGGAAGTCATCCTCCCATCTTCATCTCTCTTGCTACTCCTCTATCCAAGACCATCACCCTCTGCCATCCGAATTGCAGCGAGAATGCAGTTCTAGCAGGGCCTTGCCTTTCCTCAGACATTGATCGCACTGGAACCAGAGGGAAGTTCCTAGAAGGTAAAGCAACTCAAGTCGTACTGATCTTTAAGAGGAAAGTGAGGCCTAAAGATCATCTTGTTGCTTTATATTCTTTGGGAAAGTAAGTAGGGAAAGGAAAGGGGAAGAAAAGAGAAGGGGAGGAAAGACGAGGGAAGAAGGAAGAAAAGGGCAGAGAGAAACGAAAGGACAAGGGGAAAGGAGAGCAAGAGAAAAGGAAGGAAAAAATGGGAGGAGAGAGGGAGCGAGAAAATAAAGGAAAAATGGAAGGGAGGGAGGGAAGGAAGGAAGGAAGATGATTGCTGAGAGGAATGAGGATTGCTGAAAGGAATGAAACCTAGAGAAGAGTTCCTAATAACTGCCTTTAAATACTGCAAGGGAGTCCTAGAGAAGAGAAAGTATCTTGTATTGCTACAGAGGGCTGCCATGAGATAAATGAAAGGAATTTAAGAAGGGAGTTGTTGGTTTGGTGAATGGAGTTTTCAAACCATCAGAATTATTGAAGAATGTATTGAAAAGGTTCCTAAGTAACCTGCCCAAGTCTCAGGGTTGGTGAAAGTACTTCTGCCTGCTATGGAGATGGGTCCAGGTAATCTTAGGATCCTGACCAGTGCTATTCTAACGTAGACAAACACTTTCTGTGCTCCTGTGTTTATGATCAGTTGCCTAGCTAGCACAATAAAGAGTAGAAGGAAAAGGGAAAAGAAAGAGGGAGAAATTCAGAGAATAAAAGGAGAGGGATTCATTCATTCATTCTTTTTTTCATCCAACAAATATTTATTTGTGGCTGAATGGGGATGAAGAGTCAAAATAGAGAGACTGTAATTTCCGTGAGAACAGTAACTACCAGTGAAATAAACATTACTTAAATATATCCTCTAGTTAATACACAAATACTAACTGAGATAACGGCTCTAACTTAAGTATTTTTTAACAATATGTAACAAGAGAGCTTGACTAGGAAAGGGAATGGGGTGTGTCTTCATCAGCTTGGACTACCATAACAAAATACCATAGACTAGGTGACTTAAATAGCAGACATGTATTTCTCACAGCTCTGGAGCCTGAGAAGAAGTCCATGATCAAAGTACCAAAGTGTCTGGTGAGGACTCTCTTCCTGATTGCAGGTGGCTGCTTTCTTGTTGTGGCTTCACATAAAGGAGCGAGAGCTCTGGTCTCTTCCTCTTCTTATAAGGACACTAATCCCATCACTGGGGCCCCACCCTCATGACCTCATCTAAACCTAATGACCTCCCAAAGGCCCAATCTCCACATACCATCACAATGGAGTAGAAGGAGTAGTAAGCTTCAACATATGAATTTTGGCAGGGAGGGACACAAATATGCAGTCCATAACAGGGAAGGAGTCAAGGAAACTTTCCCTGAAGAAGTGAGCCCTGAGCTGAGATCAGTGTGGGCATGAGAATGCATTCCAGAGAGAAAGCAGCATGGGCAATGCTGGGACCCTTAGCAGCCCTGAGAGGCCAGTGTTTGTGGAATACACACAACAGAAGTGAGAGAGAGGTAGGATGAATGTCAAGAGGTAGGGAGCGCTGGACCAAGCAGGGCCACTTTATTTGATAAAGGGTTTAATTTATACCAGTTCTTTCTTTCTAACTCAATTTATATTGAGAATTTACTGTATGTCAAGTACCAACTAGACATTAAAAAATACACTAGGGCTGGTAAGCAAGACAGACTTGACTCCTGATCTTGATGCAACTTAGAGTCAAGAGGATTAGAATAGACAAAAACATCACAGTTAAGTGCTGATATGGGGAAGTAAGGAAACCTAACCTATTCTGGAGGATCAGTGAAGGCTTCCTAAAAGAAGTAAAATTATAGTGAGATCTGAAGGAGAAGACGACTTTAGCAAAGTAAAAATAAAAGCAAAATATATTCTAGTTTTAAGAAGCAGGTATGCAGTCCCGAGGTAAGAGAGTACATTGTGCTGGAGGAAGAAGACAGTTCAGAAGTAGCTAAAATAAAGGGTGCAAAGGTTGTAATAAGATACTGTGAAGGGACTCATTCTCCGCTTTATAAAATGCATCCCAAGGGAAGGGTTCACGTAGAATAGATAGGGAAGGAAAAGCCACAGCCTGGGAGGCTAGTGAGTAGACTGTTAGCATAATTCAGGTGAGAGTTGAGAAGATCTAGATTATAGCCATGACCATCAGTTCCCAAGCAGTGGTGAGCATACCCCAGGGGTACATGCGGGGCCATTCAGGGGTATACAAACAATCAGCATTGGTGAAAAAACAGTAAAAGATGAAAAACAGTTATGGAACAATAAATGTTAAATTTGAATCACCATTAATGGAGACACTTCAAAATTAGATCACATTAGCAAATGATGGTTGGTGAGGGCAAAGCTGTGAACCCTTCCTCCAAAGCACTCTTGTACCAATCATTTACACAGAGTTTCAGAACAATCCACTTAGGATGTTTCTAGGAACTTCAAACAAATACATCTGTAGCCTGACTAATCAGTTTAGTTACTAAGTGTATTGTCTTTAATGGTGATTCTTTTCAAGTAGTTTATTTAATGTTTAAATATTTGATCATCAATATTATATAATTAAAACTGTGGTTTGTACTTTCAGCATAATAATAATTTCCTTCCTAATTCATTACCTCATTTCTACTATTTTACATTAAGGTAGGCACTGAGCAAAAGTGTCAATATTTAAAAAAATAAAGCCTAAGCAGTTTTTCAAAAACGTGCAATTACCATAAGATAAGTGACAAAATACTGCAACCATTTCCCATTGTAATCCTTGCTGTGATTTCCTCAAAGCATTTTGCAGGGTGACAGCAATGCAAAACGTCTTCTTACTCATATGGAGCTCAACAATGGAAAACTATTGCTGATTTCTTAAGATGATCTCAGGTAATCACAGTGAAAATTAACAGTTGCTCAAGGTTATAGAACAAAATGTTTTATAGAAAAAAAAGTAAATGAAACAAGAGGTGGACATTTGGGCTGTTTTCACTTTTCACTATCTGCATGGTCATCTCATTTACCTACCAAATGGCCTATTAACTTGTACAAGCGGAGGGCAGACAGTTCACTTCATAAGCAAACAAACTCTTGACTGGTCCTCAAAGTCAGCATCTTTAACTGGCCACACCTGCAGTATTCTACCAGAAGTGCCCTGAAGACTTGCCATCTCTAAATTTAATTAGTCATTTCCAAGGGGATTAGGATTGAAGGCAGGGGAAATTTAGATGCTTCTGTTCAAATTCCAAACTTGATCGGTAAGAACCCTCTCCTAATTCTCATTTGAAAGAGCCTGGACACGTTTACTCACTCGTTGTTGACAAAGCCTCTGCTATGAGCTGCTCTCTTGGCTTATGCTGGACTTTCAGAGGCAGATGTACCAGACACTTGTTACTGATGAGTCAAATTTCAGATTAAAGGAGGGACAAGTTATCTCAAGTTAAATGGACAAACCATTTGCCCCAAGAACAATAACTAGACAATTGTGATGAAAACAGTGCCAAATAATATTTACTCTCACTTTGAGAATAGATTGTAGAGTCAATGGTTAAGAACACTGAATGGGCTATTTTCTCTGTCCCCACTTCCTAGATAACCAGGTATGGAAGTCCTTAGAGAATTATTTACATAAAATGTATCGACACTCCTCCCTAGTGTAAATGTGGTTTCCTGTTCATTATACCACATTTTCTGAGAACAAAGAACAAGTAAATTGAACCCAGTCTGGGTTGATTTTAGAGGGTCACTGAACTGAGACATAGAGTAACAAAGCCAGAATAAATAGAAACCTGGAGTAAAACAAATATTTATCCTAGGTTTACAAGCAGCAATTCTTCTGATAGAAATTGACGTTGAGTGTTCAATCTTTCTTTTTTTTCTCATGGTTTCTGTGATTATTCGGTCTCCTGAGTCACATGCACAGAAATTTTAGTAGGAAAATGAAGACAAGGATGAGAAAAGTCTAGAAGAATGACTAAGCATAAAACAGGCATATTAAAGTACTTCAACTAAAAAATTATCGTTCTCAAATAAAGGGAGTGTCAGTGGAACTTTGCTTTCTAGATTTTGTAAGTACTATCTGTCATCCTAAATAATAGAAATCTGTTCTTGAGTGGTTTTTTTTTTTCTTTCTAATTTGGGGAAGCCCTGTTTCTCATGAGGTAATGTTTAGATGAATCATCAAAGCCTCTGAACACAGACATAGGAAAGTCTATCAGAAGTCTATGTGTATCTACTTTTGTGGGCACTAGGCAGTCCAAGAAGGAGTGCGGAGACCTGTTATGGATTTGTGGCTACTGGCCTATTGTGCACGACTCTGCCCAAAAAGTGTAGGAGGGCCATCCACACTCTTCTGCTCTATGCTGGTCTCAAACACCTGATGACAGCAACAAACCTCAGGTTAGAGTCCATGATTTCTGTGGCTGACGGTGTGGTTGACTTAGGGATGGATGGCCCAGCCTCCCCTCCTTTAAGGCCTTGTTGGGGACCTACTGAGGAATACAAAAATTCATTTTCTAGCAGTTTTCTGGCAAAAGTCCATTCACAATAGTTTTTAGTTCTACACAGAAACTGAGCACCCCCACCCCAACAATTTTTCCCCTCAATTCCAATAGTCTTCTGCATTCTAATTTTGGCCACCCACTGTCTGGTTTTGAGTCCCCATGTCTCTGTAATGAGCATAGATGGCTCCATCGGGCCCTGTGCTCTGTGGATGGAGCCCTTCCTCTCTTCCCTGACTCTCCTCTGCCTCCTTCATCTCCCTCACCAGCCTCCCAGACTGCCCTGTGAAGCAGTCAAGTCATTTTTAGTTACAAGTGGCAAAAACCCAACTTAAATTAGCTCTGGCTAAAAAAGAAAGAACTAGCCTGGAAGAATATTCTAGAATACTGTTTTCTGTAACTGAAGAAATAGTTGAACCACCTTGCAGGAAAGCCGCCAGTGGGCCTCAGGGACAACTGTAACCACAAATGTGAATGCCATCTGGACTCCCACTCACCCCTCTTATCTGAGCCTGCTCCATTCTCACCACAGTGGCGCCCTTCAAATCAAGAGATCATGGCCAGTACTAGTCCCTGAGCCCCCCTAGCAAAGTTTCCATTTCACAAAAGTAGTATGTCTTAATTTTAATTGAAAAATCACAGAGAAAACATCTTACTGGTCAAAAAAATTAGAAAATCCCATGAGTTGTGAAGTCACGCCTGACTTAATGTAGCCCAGACAGGGGTTCGGCTGGTATGGCTAGGATTTTCAGTTGTTAATGCTGTTTGACTGGAAGATCTTCAGGTAGGGATGCACTCTCCACTTGGACTTGGGCCCTGTCATGCTCATCAGTGTCCTACTGCATGATTGTCCCTGAAAGAAGTTTGCAGCCCAATCTAGACTGAACTTAAGGACAGGCACCAGGCCATTTTCATTTCCCTATGCTCAGTACCCAGCCCAACACTGGCACACAGTATCCCAAAGACATCTTTGAATCAAAAATTTAATTGAACTATAAAAGGGCCAATGGAGCCCTGAAAAGTAAATGGCCACATACTGCATCAGAAAAAAAGACTCTGAAGCTCTGATTTTCTATCTTTTGCTGTACTAACAGAAGTCAGATACTTTACTTTCTCCCCCTGTAAATTGGGTATAATATTAGTACAAACCTTGCTGAGTGGTGTGTTGATTAAAAAAAATAATGAAGCAAATAGAGTTCTCAGTTCTGGGCCTACACAAAATAGCATTTAATAACACAAGTCATCATCGTCATGGTCATCGTGGTCATCGCCGCCAGGCTTTCATTTTTAACACGTCCCATCCACATGGACCCAGTGATACACAACAAAGTTTTGATCCTTCTCTCCCACTGATAGAGACTGCCACAGTGTACTTTGCTGGGCAGAGCATCCCAACCCATCCAGAACCCAGAATTTAGAAAAAAGAATAGGCCCTAGTAGGTCCCAAAGGCATAGCACAAACTGTATTGCTCATGCAAGATCGGCGATCACCCAAACAGTTCTAACAGATTTTCCCTGTTGAAATAGCCTCTGGGCATCCCCATATAGGAAGTTAAGTCAAAGTCCCCTTTGTGTACAAAGCTTAGAATAGGCATCATTATTGTGACTGTAGAGAGAGCACCTCTAAAACCAGCTATTCAGGACAAACACAATTTATCCTCTCTGTGCCTCAGTTATTAGAGCTACAGATTGGGGGACATTAAAACTTCCTCCTCCTTATGGACAAACGAAAGATTAATTAGGTAATATCAGCCAAGTGGCGTTCTCCCGAGGTTTACACATAAATGTACTCACTCTTGTTATTACAAGACTTGGAAATACTTTCTCTGTTATTTAATGAATCTGATCATTAATAAGTAAACAGAAGGCTAGGCCTTTGTATTCAGCATGGCATGGCTCCATCAAACCTTCTTTCAAATAAATAATGGAACCGGTACTGAGATGCTATATGGTGGGCTATCATCCATCTTAAGGGGCCACTTCTCTATAGCACGATGCAGTTTCCAATACTAGTTTGATTCAGTCTTTTATTAAACGTCTACCTTGAGTAGATAATTGATTTTTGATAGTCCCTGGAGTAAAAGCATAAAGGAGGTGTCATCACATTTATTTTAAGAGTTTCTTGATCTTTTATGAAATGAATTTGATTGGATGGATACCCAGGATACGGAAATGGCTTCACTGCCTAAGTGCTATGCTTTTCAGTCAAGTTTGCATTATTACTTCTTTTTCTTAAGTCCCAGAAACCCAGTCCTGAGTCACAGACCCTTTGAATCTTATTTTCCTAGCTTGACTTTTTTTTAATGTTCTCTCCAGATCTGATAATATTTCAGCTAGAAGGTTTGAAAACAACAATGTCTGGTGTGTGATAAGATAAATTCTAGGGAGAACTAGTAGACATCCCATAAAGCAGGATCCATTTTCTAATCTGTGCTGTGGAACCAAATTTATCTAGGTCTTCCACTAGATTGTGCAGGCGAAGCAGGGTGAGCTCACTCATCTTTGCTCGCTTCCAAGCCACTTTTGAAATGCCTCTACCCTCTTTCCTCACTCTAACAATCCCACTCTTTATGAGAATATTAATAACAGTGGTAATAATCATGGTGATGACAGAAACTTTATGAGAATATTAATAACAGTGGTAATAATCATGGTAATAATCACTAGTATATCCTGGGCAGTTTACTAATAATTGCTCATTTAAATCTTCATAGCATTCTATAATTTTTACAAATAAGGAGACTGAGATGGAGAGATTAACTAGCTTGATCAAAGTCACTCACACACGTTTGGACTTCGATCTGTCTCATTTCACAACCCATACTCTTTACTCCCATGCCACACTGCCCCTAGAAACCCTGGTATTAGGAAACCCTGGTCAAATAAATAAGCATTATGTAAGTGCTGTCCCCTTCCAAATTTAAAATCCAGAAAAGGCAAGGAGTGGCCAAGCTTCCACCGCAAAGTAGTAAATGACCATTTCATTTTCTTGAGTTTGACTTTGCAGTTAAATATCAATCCAATCCAATTTCACGGCATGATGATGACAGCTTTCTCCCTATAGCACTAGTTTGACACTATGCACTAACACTTGCACCTCAGGGGAACTTCACATGGGTAACTATGCTAAAAAATTGTAATCTCCTCCTTGAAAACAAACAAAAGCTCTCCTGCTCACCCCAAAACCCTAACGCCCAACAAAAAAAATTACCAAAAAGTATCCAGATGAAATTATGAGAAATTGGAAGATCTGTTACTAACGGGTAACTGTCTGTGGTAGCATTTTTCACAGCATCTGCTAGAGCCCTCCCCGCTTTCCTCTCTACAATCATCACTGAGTCACTGCCCATCTGGTAGCAGCTACACACACCACTCTCAAAAATAATGCCCATGCACTAATTGGATGAAAGTGACTTGATCTCAGGGACAACTCTGCAATATCCAAAGAGGTATCAATGAGAGCATTGCATTGGCTTAACACCACAGATACTTCTTAATCCAGACAAAGAGCAGAGTGTGCCTTGCTCCTGCACTAATTGCTGTGCCTTACAAAGGCAATGCCATCCAAGTTAAGATCCATGTGTACGCTCCTAGCTCTTTGTCAATTCAGCTATTCATAAAGTTTCAGTGGATTCCCCTGATAATGCATTTCTACATCCCTCAGTCAGGAGATTTCTGCTATTATCTAATCTCCACTCCTCTTTCTGAAATTTAAATACATCCCTGCTCATCTTATCTTCAGCAGAAACAAAATCGAACCACGTCAAGATGGAACACAGGGGAAAAAATTAAATCTAACTTACTGTAGCTATTTCTGCTTTCTAATGAGGAAGTATACGAATAGAGATGCCGTAATTCACATGACGCCCTACTCCTTCCAACACAATTCAGAGACTAGAGGGGAGAAAATAAGCCTGAAAGCACCTCTGATTTAAAATAGTGAATTAAACACATACATCAGTTCTGTCTCTTCTCAAACTACATAAATCGCATGAAACGTATTTTTTTTAATGCATGAACTTACAAAGGAAAATGGAAGGGAGACAAAAATGTTGGGGGTTGGAAAGTGGATGGATGGCTCATAACTGACTTAGAATACTGCTTTCTTGAGTCTAAATCAGCAGCAGCAGGGAAAAGTTAGAAGCAATCTGATTTGCATTGCAGAACTCCCACTAGGCTCAGGGATCAATGGCTCCAAATACTTCTGAAAGGGGTAGAGAAGATGAGGCTAACAACAAGAAAATTGTTAAAAGGATGTTTAAGAAGCAATTGGCCCCCCAAATTTCCCCCTTGTTCTTCGTCCATCTTGGCCAGAGTTTGGAGTCTTATTCTTGGGAAAGGGACTCGAGGGTCTCTGAACTGGGGGACACCAGACACAGCTGAGAGTTGAGCCCCATAGTGGAAACTATGCAATTACAGACTATTTGTATACTGAATGTTCAGATCTCAGCCCTTTTTCATACCTACTCAGCTCCTTGAGTTTGGCAGTCAGGCAGGGACTTGGAAGAGTCTTCTTTGGTGATTGTAACCAGAAAAAATTCTAAAGATATGGTATCAGAAACTCCAAGAAAAGAGTCCATCCAATCACCTTAACAGGAAGACCAGAGTTCACATACCTCCTCCAGTGCTTCACATTCAATAAATACATAAAACAACTGAATCACCAGATGGAGCAGAGAGAATATCTCTAAAATAATTCAAGAAAGTTATCCGCATGTGAAAGACATGAATCTCAGATTTAAAGTTCTGGCCAGTAGAATGCTTTGGCATAACGAGTGAAAATAAACCCACAGCAAGGCATTTCACAATGAAATTTCAGAGTTCCAGGGGGAAAGAGACTCCCAGATAGGAAAAAAAAAGAAATGTTTTCATACAAAGAATGAAGAACCTGAATGGCACTGGAAATAAGACAATGGAGCAATGCCTTCAAAATGCTAAGGAGACTGATTTTTAGTCTGCAAGTCTTGCCAACTATCATTTAGTGTGATGATAGAAAAGAGACTATTTCAGAGATGAGGATTCTAAATCCCAAAACCTTATCTGTCATGCACCCTTTACTGAAAGTAAGGGATGTGCTCCAACACAATGAAGGAGTAAAGAAAAAAAATCATGAAATTCAGGAAACAGTGGATCCCACACAGGAAAGCAGTGAAAAGGGTCCTCAGATGACAGTGAAGAGTGACATACAGCCTGCCTGGAGAGTCACCAGACCAGACTGCGGCACGTCAGAAGATGCTAGGAGAGATTTCAACAAGAATGTGAGAGGTAAAACTTGCCTAATGAGAAAGTGCCATGAGGAAATTTAATCCACAGCATGGAAAGTAGGCGTCTTTCGGGAGGTCCAAGCAGCAGGCATCCTGTCTGAGCCCCAAGGAGGGAAGAGGCATAAGGAGGGACTGAAAGAATGGCTTTCTCTCACGATGTCTGTGAGACTTGGAGGGGAGGCAGCACTTCTCTGGGCTTAGTGTATCTAACTGGGGCACCAATAGGGTATATGGGAGCAGCAGTAGCCCTACTGGGACGCTGGCACAGAGCCAGAGGGCATATTACAAAAGGCAATGCCTCCAGTAATGGGAGGTGGCATAGGTCTACCTGTGGTAGTTGTGGCACAAATAACACAGCTTCATGTGACTTTAGTGGACATATCACAGAGGAGAGGGAAGAAAAGAAGCAAAGGGGAAATGGCAGATGTAAGTGGTGGCTGAGAAGATCTGTTCTATCACTGTTGGATTACCCCTTAGAGACTCTAAGTATCCAGGGGGATTTTATGGTAGGAAGGTTAAGTTCCTAGTGTAGGAAGCATGTTTTACACATACACACTACTATGTCTGGGTTCTGATACCCAGAGTAAAATAGACAACATATTAATTTATAACTACCCTAATTATATTTCATTGCTAAAGTCAATTGCTTGTTGCAACAAGAAAATCACAATTGATAATGGGTTAGCATTTCCACAAGTATGTTTGAATTTCAGTTATCTGACATCTCACAGTAGGAAATTACAATTTGCATTTTCAGGTACAGACATCTGGAATTCAGGCATGAGATTGAACACAATTATCCTGCACAACAAAAGTAAACAGAGCTCGGCATGAGTCTGCTAATTGTTCTTTCCCACTGAGCTACAATTTTTTAGTCAGAATATATACATAAAGAAGTGAGTACCCATCTGTCCATTCTTCCCATGAAAGCCAAAAGCAACCTTCTCAAGGCCTAAATCAACACTATTTTGTGCTTAAAACCCTCCTGTGTGGAATCAAATTTAAATGCCTTCTCATGGCAAAGTTCTAAGTCAGTGGGTCTTAAGAGTGAGCACACATCACCAGGAGGGCTGGTTAAAACTCAGACTACCAGGCTGAACCCCAGACTGACTCAGGGGTCTGAGAATCTGCATTACTCAGATTCCCCACAATTTGGGTGAATTTTGGGTCCAAGGAATACCTTTGAGAACTACTGCTCTACCTGCCCTCAGGTCCCCATCAAATCTCTAGCTTCGTCTCCTGATACCCACTTTCTTGCTCGTTACGCTTCAGCCACGCTGGCCTTCTTTCTGACCCTCAATATCTCATGCTTGTTCCAGTTCAGGGTCTTCACACTTACTGTTCCCTGTGCCTAAAGTTGTTCTCTCCTTGATTTTCATCTTCTCAGAGGGCCTTCTTAAACACCTTAGCTAAAGGAAGTCTCTGTCCGACCACTTTCACCTAAACCATTGTCCTGTTTCATTTTCTTATTACTGGTACTTATCTCTACCTGAAGGTATGCAACAATTATTTGCTCATTAGCTGTCTCCTCCAGAGAGTAAGTTTCGTGTGGACAGGGACTTCCTCTGGCTCCCTGGTTTGTCTGCAGTCCTTGGAGGCAAGCAATACATTTTTGGATGAACAAATACATCTGTGGAGGAGACCAGATCTCCCGATTTGAGTTTTCTGGTCACAAGAGAGCTTTCATCACTAGCCAAATAGGCATCCAACAAGTCTACATCAATTGGTCCCTTTCCATTGCTCTCATCCAAGAACCTTTTGTTCCCTGTGTCATCTGTAATTAGAAAATTTATTCTACACGTCACTTGTAATTAGGAAATTAGACCAGGAGGTATAATTTAGCACAAAGCTGGTGGAATGTCAATACTGCTAAGCAGAAATACAGTAATATTAGCTTCTAACAAAATAAAGCTATTTTACAAAAACAGAAATGGTGCTGTAAGCAAATTAAACACAGTTTAAAATGAAGCAGAATTAAGATTTATTTTGATGTGAAGCGACATCTGTGATTCCAGGCATCTGACCCTTCACAAGTCACCAAATTGCAAATCTATAAGAGGAAATGCTGATTTTCAAGATTGTTTTTAATGTTGTTAGAGTCGTTTAAATGACTCAGTTTTCAAACTAAACAAGAACATTTTTTACAAAATCACTTCTCTTAGATACGGGATTCCCTAACAACTGCCTGTTTCCCAGCTTTTAAAGAAATCTCAATTTTTACACACTCTTGAATGGTTTCTCACAACTGCTGGCCATTAAAACTTGTTTTCAGGAGATGCTTAATGTTTGGTTCAAATTCTGTGGCTCATAGCAAGCGATCTCCCTTAATGTCTTTCCGTTGGGAAGTCAAACACTGCACTTTGGAATCAGGTCACTGCTGGGGGTCCCAATGGCACTTCATAAACTTCTATCCATAATCTTCCACCCCCACAGTCACTACGCCAACTGTGTTCCTATTATGTGGATTTTTTTTTTCTGGGTAATTACTTGATAATTAAGCCCAATGCTTGGCCCCACTTAGTATATAAACATACTTTTCCTTCTCTTGCTGTCCTGCTAAACTCTACAGAATACGCACCACATGGTGATGTTCAACAGGTACCTAATGAATGAGCAGCCAACACAGCAATCAAAGACAACAGGAGCATAAAGTCACAGTTGGAGAAAGGACGCCTGTTTTTACCATGGCCTGTACTGCTCATGACCTCAGAGAAGACATTTTCTTTAAGAATAAAGCTTTGATGCTTATTCAAAGAGAGGGCCATTTGTGTGCCTGTTGCTGCAAATGGGCTATCTTATGATGTGGCAAAATAGCCCTTAACTAGCTGCGTTACCTTGGGCAAGCTGCTTCATCTCAACCTCACTGTTTTTTTGGTTGTGTTTTTTTTTTTTTTTTTTGCGGGGGGGGCAATTAGGAAGCTAAAAGGACTCATAGTATCCAAAATCCAATGCTCCGATATTAGATCCATTTCTAATAACTCCTTCCAGGAAAAAGGAAAAATGCTACATCCCAAGAGCATACATGACTTCTACAACAGCTAATCACCTAAACGTAAGTGAGCATTCACGAACCATCAAGCCACTGTCTTGCATTTTATTGATTCACAAAGATACTGGATGTTGTGGTCACTTTTTCTGATGCAGCAACACACAGCCAGGGACTTCACAACTGAACTAAGGGCTGGAGCCTCAGAGCCACGGTTCATTCCTACAGTAAGGCTTTGTTCTCATGCTCTTTCCTAGGTCATTTGCTTGGGACGGAAATTATAAAGGTGACCCTGGATCCTCTCCTTTCATAGTTTGAGATTTTTATGGTGTATCTTATCACATGATTAAGATTAATATTCATGGTTTCATCTCTCGCCACTAAACAAATTCATCTAGATCAGCACCGTCTGCTTCAGTGCAGACACACACACATGTGAGCCAGGGCATGAAAACCCATGTAAAAAACGACTTAACTCAGAAGGAATGAAACAGATCAATCTACTTTTATTCTTCAAACTAAACACAGCATGAAATTTAAGCAAAACAAAAGTCAAGTGTGACAAGGGTTTTAGTTGGAGAGTATGGTAGATTGCCATCATCAAAGCCCATAGGAAAAGACAAGGCCAATCTCATTACGGTTATCTGGGTATGCAGCAACAACCTGCCCCGAGAAACCCACCATTCTACAACCAGTTTCTCCACCAAGGGAACTTAGTTTATTCAGCCTATTGAACTGAGGGAAGACATGGGACTGGAAATAACATCTAAGCATTTTTTTTTTAAACTGAAAATGTAAGTGATCCAGGTTGCGCACAAACCAATAGGTTGGTTCATTCTTAATGAAACATGTAAATTTTCCTTTGCGTGTGGCTGAGAAGTCAGTCGCCAATTGAAGACAGCCTTTTCCCTGATTAGTGGCCCTTTGAATAACAACACCCTTTGCCATACAGTCACTGAAATGAAACACATGCTGTGCACAGCTGCCCCAATTTGTGCAGTAGCGCCACTGCAAAACAAGTTTCAGCTGAGAAGCCTGTATTGGGTGCGCTACTATTGAATTGGACGTTCCTTTGAGAAATAACCCAGCAAAATTAGACTTTTAAAGTACCACCATGCTATACAAACATGCCATGATTTATTACTTTGTGCCTAGTTCACCTGACTTAGAACTACTCCTCCATGATTGTCTTTGTTATACCCACATAATAGGAGCTACCTCTTGTTTTCCAGGCGCTATAAAAAAACATTGTGCTACGTAAATTCCCTATGTTTTCTCTATAATCTTCAGAACAATCGCCAAGGTATATACATGTAAAGAAACCAGATTTTTCCCATCGTCTTACGTTGTTTACCCCTTACCAAACCAACAAATATTCGTAAACCGCACAGATTTGAATGCATAGTACAAGCTTTTAACTAATAGTACTAATGAATGGTGAAGTTACTTTAACAAAAATAAAAAGCTTTCATATTGATACAAGCGCTTTTAAACTTCCCTATAAACCTTCCCATGAGGTGCCAACAATATTGTCTCCTCAAATAGAAAGCACTGGGGAAATACTACCATATAATTTCCATAGCTCGGGATGTAACTTTTTTATTGGTGGCAATTACCTTTGGAAAACATCTTTTGCCCACAGCCCCCCATTCCATGCCCAACCAATAGCAATTTGCTGTCAATTCTAATTTTCTAGTATCTATTGAATGCATATCTTCCTCTATTCCCTCAGTCTTTATTACCTCTCACTTTAATTTCTCACCAGAAAAAGGGTTTTCTCTGGGCACATAGCTAGATTATACTTCCCAGCCTCCCGTATGGTTAGGGGACGCCATCTAATTGCATTCTGGCTAATGGAATGCATCTGCAAGTGTTGTCAGCTCCTTCTGGATGGCCCATAGAACCCTCTCGGGAGTACGTAGCTTCTTTTTTTGTAAGCCATGAGCTGAATGGAGAAGACTACAAAGACCTAGAGGATAGCTAAGCCACAACACATAAGGAAGCTGGGGGACTGAGTTACAATTTGGAGAACAGATGTCTACTGAGCCACCTCACCAGGAACACTTCCAGGGGACTCATAATAAGCCAGATGCAAACTTTCATGGTATTGACACGAACACACAGGGATTATTTGACAGTAGATAGCCTATCTAATGCATACACAACAAAAATAGCCTCATTCCCTGGCTTCTTCTCTTTATAATCCATCATCTGTACTGAAATCATGTTTATCTTCCCAGAAGAGCACTTTGTGATGATCACCCCAATTAAAAGTGATCCACATATGTATTAAGTCACATGCTGAGTACCTATTCCATTTCAGGCTGATTTCTTACAGAATTTTATAGTCAAAAACCCTTCCCCTGGCTGTCAGGGGTTCTCCATTTGCTTCTCATTACACCCCATACCCCATGTCTTAAATTCCTGACAATCAAAATTATTTGCTATTCCTGACTTGTGATTTAGGTTGTTCTCCCTCCATCCTTTTGATTCCTTTGGCCTTACATTTCCTCTAAGCTCTGGTGTAAATGCTACCATTACCAGAATGTTATATATCCCTAAACTCCAGGCTCAGTGACCTCTCTTTGGTCTCTGCCCTCCTCCCACCTGGCCCCTCATTCTCCCTCTGACTCCCACAGCACATTGTTTCTAAGTTCTGGCACTGCAAGGAGATGGGTCTACATCTGCCTTGTTCATCACTGTATCCCTTGAAGCCAGCTCTATGCCTGGCACGTTGGAGGTGTTTTCATGAATATCACTTATTCATTAGGCTGAGCATAATGCCAGCAATTAAAAGTACGAGTTGTTTAATGATGTGAAACCTAGTTTCCTCCAGGTTATATAGAATTTAATGCTGTACAGTAGCTCCACTCCTTCCCTCCCAAGACCAGCTCTTTCTCGGTGTGTACTGTCTCAGTGATAGCTTTTCGTCCCTCTAGATGCCTAAACCAAAAACCTGCTGATGCTACTGCCTGAACAGGCCTTGGGTGCACCCCATCTTCACCAGCCCCTACTCCCCTTCAGTGCATGATCTATTCAGCTTTTCCGAACTTAATTCATTAACTCAAGCAATACACAGACAGGAAGCACCTTTTCTAAGTGCCAGACACTCTTCTCAGTACTGGAGGATGCACTGCTGGACAACAAACAAAATCTGGGAACTCCCTGAGCCTGTGTTCTAGTGTGGAGACATGTGGCACATAAAGATAAACAAGTACATCAGTTAGCGTGTTAGAAGTTTTATGGAAGAAAAGAAAATAGAGCAAGTAACGGAATCAGAGAGTGCAAATTTGAAGGAAAAATTACAATTGCAAAGTGACCAGGGTAGGCCCTTATTGAGAAGGTATCCTTGAGGTGAAAGAGTATGAACTATACGGCTAGAGAAAGGGGCCAGTGCTGAACCCCGGGGCGGAAGCATAGCTAACCTGTAGGAAAAGGTTGACCTTGTAACCCCTTTGTTTCAGCTACAGAGACCTACTTCTAGCGCCCAAATATGCTGCACTTTCTCTTCTGGGCGTTTGATATTAAGCCATCTGTGTGGAATGCACCCCCCGCCGACCCTGCCGTCTCTGCATAGCTCGTCCTCATCCTTCAGGAGTGAGCTGGGCACTGACGCTCTCTTAAACCTTAGTGTGCATACACATCACCTGAGGTGGAACGTGGCTGATGCGTGTCTAACGAACTCCCAGGTGATGCTGATAATCCATGAGCCACAGGAGCAGCCAGCCAGGGGGAACTAGTCTAGATCAGCGGTTCTCAGCCTTGGATCATAGTGAAACCACCTGGGGAACTTTTAAATCCCTCCCCACCTTGGGGTTTAGGTATCAGTACATTTTCAAGTCTCCAGCTGATTCCAATGCGCAAGTAGACTGAGAGCCGGTGAAGTCTCTAAAATCCCTTCTAACTCAGAAAGCATCACCCCAATGACTATGCCTTTCCAGACAGGGCATCCTGATGCTGCAGAGCATGACACGGGTATTGTCATTCTAGACACTGGTCCATAGCACAGGGGTTCTGATATGACAGGTGTGGGTTCAGGCCCCAGCTCTGTTGCTTGACCTTGGGCAAATTGCTTTACCTCTCTCAGCCTCAGTTTCTTCATCTCTAGAATGAAAGTCATTCTATCTAACATGTTGGTCTAATTAAGAATTTTGAAAGGTGGTTGTGCACAGCATTTTGGTGGTAGCCAGTAATTTGAGCTGCTATTGGTATTAAATATGAGTTTTGGAGTATTGCAGCTTTCTTCCTAAACAAAGATGCTAGTTTGTTCTCTTGCTTTCCTCCTGAAGAGCATCCACATGGAAAATAACAAGAGCCACTAGGGAAGCCTGAAATAGCTTAAGCACCATCAGGGGAATGCTTTCCAGTAGTTAATTTCCTCCCCTGTCCTTAGTTCCCAAAGCTGTCATGGGAGGAAGCCACTGTTTTACTTTATGTAACATTTGCCCACAAAAGTAGACAGTAATTCTAAGTAGTCTTTTGGCTAACAGACCAATTTTCCTATCCCCTGTCACTCTTGTGCATATTAAGCACAGTTGATACACTTACTAGGAATAACACTCTTATCTGTCTGTGTCTGCTAGCCGTGGGTTATGGTTCTGATTGCTTTACATGAATCAAACGCTCTCCTGGTGCAAGTTGCAACAGCAATAAAATCAGTAAAATGGTTCCACCTAATTAGTAAGTCATGCACACATTCGTCTCTAGGAGTTTGCAAGGGATCATGGAGCCCATGAGCCCAGGTTTCCGTTTCTCCTACGCCATGGGCAGCCTGAGAGGTGAGTTCACTGATGAATTTCACCCATACCAAAGGTTTGAGCATTAGGGCAGTCCTCAAATACTGCCTCTACCCACCTCACCAGGCCTGGCTAGCAAACCCTCAGAAAGAAGATATGGGAAAGTTTACATAAATTCGGGTCTGTCAAAGCCCTTCAATGATGGTTGAAAATCCTGCTCCGATATCTGTTTAAAACCCACACCTAGACCTGTGTGTGCTGTTCATTTCCCTTCTGCTTCCATCAATAGACTGCCTTACATACCTACTCCACTATCATGACTTCACTCATGCTGGAATGTCCTGTTTCTTCTCTCCCATATCTAAAATTTGAGAAGTATTTTCCCTAGACATAATGTCAATATAAAGGCTGGTTTGATTTAGTAATATTACTAGTAGAGTTAATTCAGATAATATATGTAAATTACTGGTATGGTTAATTCAGATAATATATGCTTGGACTAATGACACGAGCATTGTATTTGCTCAATAAATGTTTGGCATTAATATAACTACTATTATTGCTATGATACTAGACGGTCAGCTATGTAATACCTGCAATGTCTTTTGTGGGCTGATGTGTATTTTAGACATGTTTTAATAATACTTGAGTACCTTCTAAGCATTAAGCATTATACTAAGCACAGTATATGCTTTATCTCGGTTAATTCTCACAACAGCTATTTTAAGGTGGTACAGTTATTCCTCAGTTTAATAAAGAAACTGAAGCTGAAGTAGGTGAAGGAACTTAGTTAAAGTCACACAGCCAGTAAGCACCAGAACTAGGATTCACACACACGGGGCTCTGCCCTTAAGTCTTTTCCCTTAGTTACAATGTTCAACATTCTAATAGAACAACGCTTGGTCTTTCCATTTCTGCTGTTCTCAACTCAAAATTCTCAAGGCCATCAGAAACAAGGAGAGCTTGAAAACTGTAACAGTCTACAAGAGTCTAAGGAAGCCTAACAAATACATGTAGTATATTGGTTGAATCCAGGAGCAGAAAACAGACAGGAGGTAAAAACTAATGAAATCTAAATGAAGTATGGACCTTGGTTACTGATAATGTATTAGTACTGGTTTATCAACTTTGATAAATGTACCACAGTAATGCTAACAATATGGGAAATTGGCTGCAAGTTATACAAGAATTCTAGGTAATATTCTTGCAACTTTTCTATAAATATGAAACTCTTCTTAAATAAAAAGTTTACTTTTTAAAAGTCAATGAATCCTTGTTCAAGGTTATGCTTGGAACAGTATAACGTTTCTAACTATAAAGTCTCATTGTAAAAAAAATACAGAGGATTGTGTTGACTCATGTGCATTTTGGAGCTTGGAGCAATATAGCAGGTTGTGAGTTTTCTAATCCAAATTACCCACCTTATAAAACACCTCGTTAAATGAGGTTAGTGACATAGTTAAAAAGCAAGATCCTAGAATTCATGGTAATTCCTTCCTTTGGAATTCTGACCAGTGTAAAAACATTAGATGCATGTGTTTTAAAAAACAAACAAAAATAAACAAACAAACAAAAAAAAACTACTGTTTTAATGAAAACAGAGAGTGTGTTATGTAGACTATTAAGGCCGGAAATCCAAAAGCAATTATTTCGAGAAAAGTTATTTTCCACAAATGTGCCAAGCAACGGTAAGGATCAATGGAGCCTAATTCCAATGGCATAAAAACAAGTGGGTACTCAATTCAATGTCAGTGTGCCCACAGTATGATATCTACAATACTCTGCAGAGCAGGCACTGTTCAAATAGGCAGTACTGAATACATGCATATCTTGGCTACTTAGAGAGGTCCGTGCGGGGAGAAAGTCAGTGCCACAGAATTCCTTGGTGGCCTGTGTAAAAAGTAAGGTGAGAGAGAAAGCCTGGGAAGAACAATTTCTTCAAATACTCTGTAAAATTCAAGCAGTCATTTCTTCCTAGTCAGTGTGACAGTTTAAAAGTATGTCCACAAAATTCCCTGACACTCATTCTATCCAGGTTCATGTCCTCTCTGCTTGAAACTGTGTGCTTTGACCAATAGCATAAGCAGAAGTGAAGCAATGCTTCCAAAGGCAGATCTTAAAAATCAGTGTGCTTCTGCTTGCCTCCCAAGAGCACTTGCTCTTGAAATCTTTAGCCTCTGTGTCTGCTCTAGCCCCCACTGCTGTTCTGGCCCCGGCCACTGTTTGACCACATGACAAACTCTAAATTCTTGGTCCACAAATCTGAAAGAGAGGATAAGATTGTTGTTGCTCTTTTAATTTACTAAATTTTGAGGCAACATATTATGGGTCAATCACTAACTGGAATAGTCAGTTTATGATTAAGTGTTGGGTTAATATAAAAATGTGTTGGATTAATGCAACATGTCAGCACAGAGTAATCATGATTCATTGACTGTGTTGTGTCAAATATGGCCATAGAAATATGGCCATAAATATATAAATGTGCATTAGCAGTAAGTATTGATGTTTTAGTTTAATATTAAAATTATTTATTCATTACTTATAGCTTCTGCCTTAATTTGGAAAATATTTGTTAAGCATCTACTGTATCAGGCATGATGACAGGCATTAGAAATTAAGGGGTGTAAAAGATTGGATTGGAAGGCAAAAGAGTAAAAGTATTGTTGGATTATTACAAAGGGTCAACATGAAGTACAGAAATGGAAGTCCCATGTTCTCTCCACTGGGAACTCTCCACTTGGTCCAGAAGAACAAAGTTCACAAAATCAGAATTTCTTTTAAATGAAAAGGAATAATCATCTGGTTGAGGGGAGTGATTTGTACATTACCTAGCAGCTTTTAGATTTTCTGAAACTCTTAATAAAACACTTCATATGTTTTAGAAAACATAATCTACTCATATATTATCTCACCCTGGCTATACGGAGGAAAGTTTATGTCAGGCTTCTTACCACTTGAGATTTATGTAAAACAGGTGACTGAGACCACACTAAGACAGTGTGATGTGTATCAAGCCAAGCCCCATCTTGCTGCCCCTAAAACCAAACTCTGAGCATGACTTAAGACTCAAAAGCAAATTAAGATGCCATCATTATAAGAACTGAAAAAATCTGGGAGACCCAATGATGAATAAATAATAGAAAATAAATCATACTTCCAAACACAAACCCAGTGGGAACTTCCGGAGGAAACAGAATATCTTACTTGGCCAGGAGGATGGGGGGAAGGTTCAGAGGACAAAGAATTTAAGTACAAGTTCATCCAGGCAAAGAAGCATTATGTCTTATGGTAATATAGGATCTATAGTTTCTTTGCTTTATATTACAATTACTATCTACTGGATCTAACTTGCATTAGAGAGTTGTTTCTAAGAAAAGTTCTTTAGTCAAACACAAAGTTGAGGTGGTGATTTTAGTTATCTTTCCTCTCTACAACATATTTCATGAGTTAGTACTCTCAATGCACTATTACAATTTGGCACAAAATATTCTAAACATGTTCCCCAAAATGTAACGGGTTCCATCAGAGTGTGAAGCAATAGAAGCTAAAATATGCAAAATGTACTATGTCTATAATCTAGCATTACAAGGGTGTTTGCTGCTTGCTATATCTAAATGTAGTCCATCAAAAGACTTCTTATTCTGCAAAACTCAGAGTTACCAGTATTAAAGGAATATAAGCCCTATGTGGCCCCAGGAGTGCTAAACTGAAATATATCCAGGCATCAGTTAGTTTCATTTACCAGTTATTCTTTGAAAAGATTATATATATATATATATATATATATATATATATATATATTCATTCAAATTATCTTCTTTCAGAGAACATCTGTCAGGTTGAAGGGACTTTTATTTTTGTATTGGGGTGGTTAATGTTGTTTTAATGTAGTCTTTAACATCTGCTTAAATTCCTCAGATTTTATGAAGGAAATTATATGCATATAACACACATACACACACACAAACACATCCAACCTTGTCCTAACTGTGAATGTCCCAGAAATACTTACAAAAGGGAGAATTTGACTGATAGCTAGAAACTGTATACATGAACAATTTTTAGTTTTTATCCACTCTTTAGCTTTGACCTGTGCAATTACATGACCTGAAGGACAAAAATGCAGCTGTTCACAAATATTCAAAGTGATTCCCAAATGGTATAATAGTTCTTGTCTCTCTTGAAGATTCGAGACTCAGACCAGTCATATAGTACTTCTTGATTCTCCCACCTGAAAATTTTGTTCAGATTTGAGAGAAGCTATAGACCAGGCATGTCCACCCTGCGGCCCAGGATGGCTTTGAATGCAGCCCAACACAAATATTTAAAACATTATGAGATTTTTTTGCAACCTTTTCTTTAGCTCATCAGATATCGTTAGTATTAGTGTATTTTACATGTGGCCTGAGACAATTCTTTTTCCACTGTAGCCCAGCAAAGCCAAAAAGTTGGACACCACTGCTGTAGAGGGTTATCATCCTAATGTAGTTCAAAGTGACTTCCAGAGACCCTAACCAATCATTTCTTCATCCATTCCACAAACCTTAATGAGCCTTCTCTATGTACCAGCTATGGTACTATCTATTGAGAACCCTAGATAAATACAACATCATCCTTGCCCTTGAGAACAGAACAATCTCTAATAAAATACAATACATGTTTTGGGAATACAGGCAAGGGACAATGAACTCTGCCTGAATGACCCCAGGTCTCAATAGTCAATTCAATTCAGCTGAACATGAATTCTTAATGTTTTGCTAGTTTAGTATGTCCCCTCCAAGACCTCAGCCTTAAGGAAAGCCTTCCCTTAATTTTAAGGAGTCTCCTACAATCTTTCCATTCTCCCACCAGGTGTCTATGTCCATAGGTCATCACATTCTGTTTTATGCTCTGTCATTGAGAAGCAAGGGCGTGTCACTGCTGGTGTATTAGAGGAGGGCCTTCTCTCATAGACACTGCCACACTTTGTTTTCTGGTCATCTAAGCATCTTTAAGATTCTGTCCAAAACACTTTCTCCATAAAGCTCATGCTTAGTCACAGGGACCAGAATTGGAAACCATTGCATTGCATTCTATCCAATTCCTTGTGTTTGTTTGTGTTTAAATGATATCCTATTGTTATGTATTCTTCTGTATACACACACACACACACACACACACACACACACAGAGGGTGCAAAAAATGTATACACATTTTAAGAAATAAGAAAGCTATATTAAAATTATAATACTCAATGTATACCATAACAAAAGATGAATACAAGTCACCTTTGACTTCTGTAATTACAAGAAGTGCTCAAAGTGGTTCCTATCAGTGTCCAGACACTTCTGATTATGAAAGTTACTACTGTTTGAGTAACATTGACCAAAGTGTCCACTTGTATCATTACTCATGCCATTATAATTTCTTCCCAAAGTACTTCCATTGTAGCTGGTTTTCTATGGCATACCACGTCCTTTAAGATCCCCCATAGGAAGAAGTCAAGGGATGTTAAGTCAGTAGAACTTGGGGGAAATTCAACCATACCTCTTCATCCTATCCATTGTCCTAGAAAATTCTCAATGAGGTAAGCCCTCATGTCTTGGTGGGAGTGCAGTGGGGAACCATCTTGTTGGAAGTAAAATCAATTATTCCCAAAAAGTATACAAATTGCATGTAAAATGGATGTACATAGCATGTCTAGGAACACTTCACCAGTAATAGTACCTTCAAGAAAGAATGGTCCAATTAGTCCCCTTAATGATAGTCCACACCAGACACTGAGGCCAATAAATTGATGAATGTATGGATATTTCTGGAGCCCAATACACACAATTATGTCAGTTCACTGTTTCATTCAATTTAAACTGTGCTTCATCAGACCAAACCATTTTCCCCACAAACTCCTTATCCTCTCATACCATTTTGGAACCACTCACAATACTGTGTCCTTCAATCGGGGTCATCCTCATTGAGTGCATGTAATAATCTTGGAATGAAAACTTTCTATTTTGCTGTTTTAAGAATACATCATATGCTTCTTCTGTTAACATGCACATTGTTTGGTAGACTTCCGTGGTGAGTGTGTAAACTGTTTCAACACCACACAGCAGAAGAAGCAGGACTTATTGCTACTGGAGGCCTCTTAATCTTCCCTTATGCACATCACATACAGTACCATGTGTCTCAAACTTATCAAGAATGTGTGCAATTTTTAGAAGTGTTGGAGGTTCTGTTACATACATGCCTCCATTGTCATACTTTCACAATGTTCTTGAATTTCAAATACCATTTCAAAATGGTCTTGCACTCCTTGAATGACAACCATGCTTCTGCCATTTCTTTGACTGTCTTGCCTATTGCATGGTGATGCTAGCATTTATTTGATTAATGCCATCTTTTGAGCAAACATCAAACTACACATTGCTACTGTAATTCAATTCAATTTTGAAAAGTAATACATAGATAACATCTCTTAAAATGTGTATAGATTTTTTGGCATCTCTGGTATATATACATAAATATAAAGGAGGGAGAGAGAGAGAGAGACTAGACCATGCCCTTTAAAGCTCTTTGCATTCTACTGAGTACATTTCTTACTATTCAAGGTGGGTACCGAGCTGCTCTCTATGAGAGGACCGGTTTTTCCACTAATCTTGCCAACCCTAGATTCAGTAGACTCTCAGTTAACCGGCACCCATGGGGATTGGTAGATGCCAGATACATGTAAGCAGACTCTCCATTAACCAGAACTCAAGCAACTGGCTTGAGCTGCCAGTTGCATGAGTTCCAATAAATGGAGAGTCTACTGCATTATCAGTTTGGCCCATATCAATCTGATAGGTGAAAAATGGAATCTCACCATTTGTCCCTGATGAGGAGTGAGGTTGAACATTATATTGGACACAGCTTTTCTGCCTCCTTATATTTCCTGGCCTCACTTGCTCCCCTGGCTTGCAGTTGCTTATTCTTGCCTCTGCTATCCAGCAACAAAGGGACCTCACACATGCCTATGATTCTGTTTCCCAGAGCCATGCAGTTACTTGCTCGGGAATACAGGATTTCACCTTAGCTATCAACACACATTTAGGCCAACCAGCTCTCTGACGACTCCTACCATTTGCAGGGAAGGGAAAGGCAACACCACAGGCACAGGATCCAATTTCTGAGTGACTATGGAAAGGGCTGATTGTCACAGCACAGGGGAGTTCGGCTGAACCAGACTTTTAACACTGGAGAACTAGAAGATGACAGAAATCCTGGAAGATAAATTTCATCTCCTCCCTCACTTCTACGACCCACCCTGAGGTACAATATCTATGAACAGGCTGTTCTGAAGATAAGCCATGCGGCCAGCAGACAGACATTCAACTACCTCTTAGCTTTTTGTGAGGCAGTAGCCACAGTGTAACACATTTCTTGCATTCTTCCCCTACTCCCTTCCTGATGCCCCTTTTCCCTCACAAATCTTAGCAGCTTATACTTTTGGGGGGAGGTAACAGGATTCATTAACAATTTCTGAAGAATGTAGTCCTTGGGTCAGGTCGGTTTCAGAAAGATTAGTCTGGAGATACAATGGAAACTGAGTAAGAATTAGGGGCAAGCTAAGACAAGGAGTCACGTTTTTCAGAAGCTTATTCCATTGGAACAGGTACCAGAGTTAGGGCAATAGAAGTGAAAATAAAGAGTCATCGTCAAGAGAGTTTGGAGAAATTAAGTGCTAAGACATTCGTGGAAAAAAATGTAGAGGGAAAAAGTGTAAAGCATAGGGTAACAACAGTTGTTAAAGACTGGAAAAAGAAAAAGCATTGAAAATACTGAGAAAGACAGGTGGAGAGGTATGAGAATTTGAAGAAAAGAGAATTTAAAGGAGAGATGAGCAATGCTCAGCAATGTGCAAAGGTCAAATAGCCTAGGGAGTGGAGGAGGAGCTATAAATCCAGCCATTGGGTATTAATTACCTTAATATCGGTATGAAAGGAAGAATGGAGTATGGAAAAGACCGTGGATTTCAAATAAAGATAGAATGGTAAAAGGAGATGATTAAATAATGGTCTGAAGCAGCAGGAATCCAGGGGGAAATCCAGAGCAATGAGATCAGAGGGCCTGGGAGCCCCCACTGAGAGAGGCCAAGGTTGCGATTTTAATGCGGGACTAGGGAAATGTGTCAAGATGTCTCAGGCAAAAAAGTCAAAGTATTTTTTGGAAAAGCTTCAAAGGAAATATTTATTGGTAACTGAAAAGATGTTCCAGAGAATTCAGGGGAATGAGATAAAAGGGGATCAGTTGGGGGAAGTTCTTATCTCCAAGCCAAGGTGCCACCTTTAATAATTAAATGTTTGTAAATTTAGCCTCCATTTCCTGGCTCGCCTGGGGTTTCCAGTCATCAATGTCTTTGGCTTTGTGGTTTCCTGGGAAGCCCTTCTGTCCCACATACCACCAAGTGCCTGAAATACCATCAATACAGATCTATTGCTTTGAAATTAACCTGTTTACAAAAGCTTCTGGCCCAATAACCCCCATTTCAGTGTGAAGATTAGGTGAGAAAAAAAATGCACTGTGGGAATTAGGTAACTAGGAATGTTAGGGACTCCAGGAAGCAGGGGAGGAGCTCTGAGACATTTAAAGAGGAACACATCAATGATAACATTCACCTACTTCTTTATTTTAGATAGAATAACACCTCCTTCTAAAACCCATAAAAAAATACTGCTCCTTTACATAAGTTACTGTGTCTCCTGCAAACACACATGCAAACATGCAGACACCCTGCCCCTTTTTAAAGCAATCTTCAGAGAATACAAAAGGAAACTTCATACTAGTCTGTGAGAATTACTGCAAGTCCAAAAGAGGAATGCAAAATAATAAGCATCAACTGTTTAAAATGTGACTTGTATTCCATGATCAAGATGTCTGGCTGAGCTGTTTTTTAATCAGGTGTCAGAAGTATATCCTACAGCCAAAATCTTCAATTACTGAAAGCCTCCCTCAGAGAAAATTATGAAGTGTCTTGCAAGTTATATTTTAATTAACATGTTATTTTTAAAAAGATATAAATGGAAGTTAATAGGATGAAGAGCCCAAAGAACACCTCACAGTAACTAGAAATTTGCTTCTGGATTAATTGAAGAATCAAGACACCAGAAAGGCAAAATGAGATCACAGACTATACAGGTCAGGCCACACAGTAATGCTATTTTCTTAACCCTACCAGACCTGAGGCCCCGAACCTAACTGTCCCCTATACCCGGGCTCCTGAGCATTAAAGAGAAAAAACCAACATGATATAGAAAAATGTTAGTTCCATGCGAACAAGTGGTTAGAATAAGATGGAACGTGGAGACATTGTAGAAAATGGGTCTACCTTTCATTGTTTTCACATATGAGGCAAAGTACCCAACATTAGGTACCACGGTCTGGCGGCAGGTTTGGAAATGACTGAAAAATCGGTACGGTGGGCTGGTAGGGTTAAGGGCAGGCCTGAATCTGCCCACTCAAAGGTACATGGAATCAATCAGGGTATTATTCCCCTTGGGAAGTTACTGAGTTCTTCCCAGACTTTAGGGGACTTTCTAGTCCTTTGGATCTCTTCAGTGGTGACTCTGAGATACCAGGATTGGTTTTGGTAAATAATCAAAAGCAGTTTAGAGCTTGGTTTGGTAAGATAAATTATATGTAGGATAGAGAATCACCACCTTTTGTAAAGAAAGAAGGGTGATTATATAAAATAAGGAAAATTATTTTCCTATACCTTATAAACTGGCTCTGGGGGAAATTCACCCAGGGAAGTTCTGTAAGTATTTTTAGAAACTACAGTATTATTGAAATAAATAAACTCTAAAATAATTACTTTAGAGAGGAAAACACATTGAGATATATAAAGTCCCTCCAAGCTTGCTATAGAGAACTTACACCTAATATATTATTTTTAATGCATTAAAAAGTTTTTGTGATAAGGATTATCTAAATTCTTGTACATTTTAGATCTTATTACTTCGTAACCATATTGCATATTCCCTCCATGTGATGATAGAAAGCATTTTATATACACTGAATTCAAAAGTCTTTTGCAGACAGGTGGTTGATGAATTACTGGATCTTTAATTCATAAATTTAACTTGTTATATTCATTTGGTTTATTGTGTGTAACACACACAAACCCTGAATGATTCACAAAAACTATTTTTTACTCATAAAAACATGCCAAACCTTTTCAGAGAGTTGCTTTTGTCTCCTTTTAGAAAGCTCATTCTTCAGTGTGTATAAACAAGCAAATGCTTTGATATTCAAACTAATGGAAGCACTCGAAATGAGAAATGAATCCATCTGAAAATTATACACTTCTATTTGATGCATATTAATGAAAAGCTCACACACAAAAAATGTTATTTGAGAGGCTATCTACCTTACATGCATTGAAAATCTCCCTTCCATGTAAAACGGATAGAATGGTTATTTTACAGTTAATCACAAAATCTCAGTTCTAGTTCTGTCTCGCCCACAATAGCCAAGTGGCTGGAACTGTGGACTTGGAGGTTGGGAGATAGGGATTTCGACCCTGCCTCAGCCATTTGACCTTGTATGACACTGAGAAAGTTAATTAGCTTTTTTTGAGCCTTAATTTGTTATAAAAATGGAAATAATAAAAAAAATGGAAATAATAACAATACTTATTTTACAAAGTAACTAAAAATAAATAAAAGAGTACATGCAGCGCTCTTAGCACAGTTAGTACCTGGGACTTATTTAGTTGTTGTTATTAAATATAATGATTAACTTGAGCAACTTTTTTTTCTTGGGCATCCGTTTTCTAAAAAACGGGATGGTTACCTCATTCATCAGTGAGCAATAAATGGGATGACATAAAAAATTTAAAGAAAACTGAAATGCTATGCAATGCTGGGTACTGTCCTGACATACAAACGGTGATTTTTGCCTGCATTACAAAGAACAATAAAAAGCTTTTTTTCCATGCTATTTCAGACTAAACACAGAGTTTCCAGTGCTTGCATCTCCTCTGCTGCAATAAGGGTTTGGTAATTTCTGAGGTGGTTGAGTTTCTCCAGGCTTCACTAACAGATGGGATTTTAGCAGGTACAATGGATCAAATTTCACTGGTTCCTGCCCCATTTACTCAGGCAGCTTTGCAAGCAACCCCACGCCCATGGTCCCCACAGGGTATCTCCAGTATGTTCACAAATGTCTCTTTTAGCTCCCGTCATCATGTGGCACTTGCTAGGGTCTTCTGCTCCTATTCCAGCTCTCCCCTCACAATCAGGCTGATGGAGTTGATGGGGGTGGAGAAAGCCAATACAAATCACCAAGACTAGTGGTCCACAAGGGGAGTACAGGGTCCAACTATGCTGGATGTCAACACAAACCCTCCGTGGAGGGCAACCCCCAGTTTTCACCAAGGCCTGAACCAATTCTTGGCAGCCCTGTGCACCATGGAGGAATTCGGAAATCAAGCTCTTTCCCAGGTCTAAGAAAAGAGAGGCGAATCTCCTCTGCTCTTCTATCCCCAAACCTATCGTTCCGTTATCACCCCCTACCCAGTCTCTGCTTGGGGGAGTGAGGTGGAGAGCCCTTCCTCAGGTCCAATCCTAAGCCAAGCGCTCCTTGCTTCCCTCCAGCTCTCTCCATCACCAGACCTGTGCGGGATATAAAACAAAAATGGTGCTGAGGAAGGAAGAACTTCCTTCTGCCTTTAGTCCATCCAGGGCCCGGGGACTCTGGCTCGTTGGAGAGGGTTATAACCTTGGAGTGGCGAAGTGGTTCAGGTTTTTGTACTTGTAATAGGTGGGGTCATTATTGTTCTGCAGTGCATTTTTAATACATCTGCAATCTTTCTTCTTTTTCTTATTCTGGCTGAGAGGAAATTCTGCTTCTTTTCTTTCTTTGCTTCTTCAGTTATTAAATGGACGGGGGTGGGGGTGGCCCAAAGGAGAAGAACAAGGTAACTTGGGATCTGGGACCTTCAAACTGCTTTCCCTGACAAGTCACCAAGGAGGAAAAGAAAGAAGAGATTGAAGGTGGACATTTCTCTTTGGGAAAATTTGAGCCCAAGAGACTGGGTACAACAAGTCCTGTGACTCAAAAACATTTACCAGAAAATGTTTCTTCTGAACTGACAACCAAATCCTAGGGGTACCTGAGCCCAGAAAGTAGCAGGGGCCACCGTGAGTGTCTGTGACTTTTGTGGCTGGTCCTGAGTCATATGCCCAAGAGCTGAAGGACCAATCAGAGACTGGATTAAGAAATCTTAAATGACCACAAGACATCTGTCAAAATAAAATTTTACCAGCCTTAAAAATCTTCAAAGTCAATAGGACACGAGGGATATATAAGAATCTCTCGGGAATTCCCTGGTGGTGCAGTGGCTTAAGGCTTCGGCGCTGGCGCTGTCGGTGCTGCGGCCTGGGTTCGATTCCCAGCCAGGGAGCTGCCCACATACCAAAAAGCAAAAAAAAATCTCTCATATAATGCTAATGGTATATTTTTAAATTTATTATTATTATTGTATCATAAGTTACATTCAGGTAGTCTTTAGAGCCAAGGACTGAAATACTGCCCTGATATTAATTCTAATTAAGAATTTCAGGTATATATGGATAGGTATAAGATCGTGGCCCCACTTGGAAATGGGGGGGGGACCTCATTTCCCAAATCAAATTGGATCCCTTAGCCCTCCACTGAGTTCTCCTGACTCCATAAGATGACCTCAGAACCTATAGATGACTTGGTAATGGCTAAAACTTGAAGGTGCCCTTGTCTTTGAGTGGATGCTATAGGTTCAGCCTGGTCCAGATCTGATAGAGACACATGACCAGAAAAAAAGAATTAGAGGACAGGAAGAACCCAAGACAGTGTTATTGTGTTATTAAAATACAAGGATGAAGGAGAGGCATTGGAAAACAGTCTCTATAAAAGTCATATGTGGTTCTGAGGAGTGAAGAACACTTCTATGGAAATACACGAGTGGGAAGTATCCAGCTGTGTACTATGAAAAAGAGAGGCATTTATGGCTGGATTTTTTTCCTGGCAGCCCTCGCACAATCCCGTGGATCAAGTGCCCAATACATACTCCCAGAAAGAATCAGGAATGTTTTTCCTTTAAGAAATAATCCACAGAAAGAACCGAAAGCCACATCACCTGGCCAAACTTCTCAAAATAAGACCAATTAGTTAAAACTATAGGAAGATAGATTTCAAAGATATTTAAAATAAAATGTTTTAACAACTGGAAGGTGTAACAGGTTACCTTTGGAGACTATATAATAAACTGATTAAGAACATAGGTTTGAGAATCAGAAAACCATCTATTTGAATCCTGATGTTTAACTCGTACTAGTGTGTTATTCAACCTCTTTGAGCCTCTTTTTTCTCCCCTGAAGACAATGGATAATAATGATGCAGACTTCCCTGGAATATTGAAAGTTTCATGAGATCATGTATATAAAGCACTTATCCAGAATCTGGCACTTGAGACTCAATACATGGGAGCTATCATTATGACTGCATTTCTGCTAATAACTTGTATAAAGTAGATGTTGCCAACTACAGATAGAGGAGGTAGTTAGCCCTGGAGAATTTATATCATGTAAACAAAAAATAAATTAGTTTCTAAGCAAATGTATTCTAAGCAAACAATGATTTTTAAACTGACAGCTCAGAAAGATGAAGCTAACTGTGTTCACTGGCAAGATAAGACTCAAAATATGTAAGTCTGTTCACTACACCTCTCCATCCTGCCCACGCGATGCGGAACCATACAGCCAGCACAATGAAACAGATCAATGAAGTTTAAACAAGAATTCTCACATGAGGCAATGCAGCGGGAGGAAACCCATTCAATTGGATTATAACATAAAGGGCCTCTGTGTGCATGTTCAGAGTATCTGTAAGTGATTTTATATGACCTGAAGCAGAATGGCAAGGGCTAGTGATAACAAATAATGAAGCAGGAAGACAGCAACAATATTTAAGGTTATTCAAGAAAATGAGTAAGCATGAAGCTGTCATTTAGAATGGGAGCATCTAATCCAATTCTATAAGGAATTAACAAACTGATCTTTTGAGTTACTTAAACCACTTGAGCAAACTGCCTTCAGAAAGACAAATACAATGGTCTCAGCTGGAGAATTAAAGGTATAAACCCTGTCTTGAATGAAATAAGAACTCATAACACTTTTCGATCTATTTCTTGGTTTTAGAGACTGTCTTTATTAGGTGGATATGAAAAGGATGTTTCTAGGATTAGCACAGCAAAGGCAGGTACTAATAGATTTAAGATCTTCTTCACTCTTAGCATAAAAACTCAAACTAATGTTCCAGATGATGCTGTACAGAAGGCAGATCCTTCAAAGAACAGAGAACTTAATTTTATTCAAAGTGTGAAAAACCCCATTCCAGTGACCCTCTCTTTATCCAATCGTCGATTTCAACTAAAAGGAGCTCCCAATCCTAGACACTGAACTGATGAGCTCAGGTCAAGCAGTCCACACGGTGCCTTTTGTTTGTGAAATGGCCATGCTGTCACCAAGGGGCAAAGAGAAAAAGCACCTCTACTCCGCGCCTGCCACAGACCCTCCCGGCTTTGACACGCGCAGCGGGGCTGGCGGCTGTCCTTCTCAGGTTCCTGCTGGTTCAGCTCCTAATGGCCTTCCTCAATTCCCATTCTGTCTGCTTCACTTTGGGCTGACACAGCAAATGCACACGGAAGAGCTCTGCAGCCTAGCAGGAGTCAGAGCCTTGAAACAAAGAAGGCTCCTTTTATTTATTTATTTGTTTGTGTGCTTGCAATGCTCTCCCTCCATCGATGGTCAAGGATTTTCTGGGCTGGCACCAGGGAATGGCACTGGAAGAAATCAATTTTCAATAACCTCAGAGATCACGGGGCACCAGATGATAATAAGCAGTAAGTCTTTGTGAAGAACAAATCCTGTCTAAAAGAGGGCTCCTGGGTGTGTGCAAAAGCACAGCCGAAGGCATGTGGGAAAGCCTGACGGAAATGTCACATCTTGACTCCTGCACACCAAAACCATCTTGGATTCTGTTCCAATTGACTGTCTCATCAACAGGCTTCAGAAATGTCCCTGGGACCATCCTCTGACACCGGTCAAAGGTTGTATCCAAAGAAATGAATACATGAGAGGGACTGTGGAAATTACCTTGTGAATTTGCAGACTTGGTGAAAGTCAGGTTGTAGAATTCAGGCTATTAGGAGGATTCATTTTCATCAGGAAATTGTGATTCAACATGGAAAGGAAACCTCAAGCTAATCATTTTTTGACATTGAAATATGCCATAAATAGGGTCTGATATTTCCCTTTCTAGAGATTATTTGAGGTAGCAGAGACTATCACATGCTCCTGGTTTCTGATGGAATCAAATGCTGTCTTCTCAGGCTGATACACACGTCCAATTATAATCAAGTCCCAGACTACCCTGCAAGCTGCCTCTTTTCCTGACAACTTCCAAATCCTTCACTCCCGCCACACAGAAGTACTTTTGTATTCATCGATTCATACACCCATTTACTGATTCAACATACACACAGCATCTTGTTTATGTATCTAAAAAATCTTGTAAGATGGGTTAGAGTACTAGCATTTCTCCCGGAGCAGGGATGTGAATTCTCTGCTATAGAATTTGAACTTAATTCCTGAAGAACATAGATATTTCACAGAGTACATGAAAATTCAAGGAATTTTTGTCATGGAATTGACTTGGTCTGATTTCTATTTTGGAAACATAATTCTGGAAGCATTAGAGTAGGTCGGTGTGGTGGGGCAATTGATAGTGGACACAGCGGATATTGTAATCAGAGTAATAAAGTAACGAGGAGTAATAACAGCAGAAAGTAATTCTGTGCTGATGGAAATAGGGAAACACAGAATCAATATGAGAGACATTTAGGAGGTAAAGTAATGGAAGGCTAGGTTGAAAAAAGAATAAGGGAGAGGGAGGTTGTAAGAGGAGACCCGGGTTTCTGGCTTAGATAACGATGGTGTCATTAACTGAAGTGGCAAGTATAGGGAAAGCAGGTTTGGGGGAGAGAATAAATCCCTCTGTGTCTTCTGGTTTAGGTACTGTGTGACATCCAAGTGGAGATGCCATCAGGCTGTTTACCACGTGAATCTGGGCTCTTTTGAGTGGCAACATCAAAAAATGAATTAATATAAAGTTTCTAATTTGTTCTGTTTCTGTCCTGCCCTTTCACTTTCACCTGACTGATGAAAGAGTCTAAGTGCTAATATCTTATTAACACTAATTTAGAAATGTGTGTGAGAAAATGAAATACAGGCAACTGTTGGGTGAATAAATGGTCTTCCTAGAGTGTAGTTTAGTAGCATGAGTCTCAGTTGAAAGGGTATCCGTCCACCCCAGGTGGTAGATTTTTTTAAAAGCCACAATGGTTTGTAGCTCCTCCTATCAAAAAAATGGAGTCTATTTCCCTAACCCTTGAGACTCTGGGCTTAGCCACAGACCTTGTTTTGGCTAATGGGACACAGAAAGCAACACAAGCAGAGGACTAAAAAGTACACAATGGAGTCTGCCCTCTCTTACTGCTGGGAAACCTTCCGCCTCCATGTGAACAAGTTTAGACTAAGGAAGACAGTGTAGAGAGAAGGCCCAAACACCCATGTCAGCTGTGTCAACTGAGGCCTGAACACCCAAGATCGTGGATTCTCAACCTTGCCACTATTAAGTCAGATAATTCGTTGTCAGAGAGAGCTGTCCTGTGCATTGCAAGATGTTTATTTAGCAGGAGCTCTAGCCTCAACTCACTAGATGCCAGTAGCATCCTTTCCTCCCCCATTCTGTTAGCCAAAAATATCTCAGACATTGCCAAATGTTCCTTAGGGGGCAAAATCACCACCATTTGAGAACCACTGTCCTGGACTATATTTATTGTCATATGGAAATTTTCAAGATACAGTTTTTCAATTATAACAAGTAAAATTTACTACATAATTATGTCATATACACTATGGTAAATATTTTATGTAGATGATATAATTTAATCCTTACCACAATATAAGAAGTAGGTATTATTAATGTCTACATTTTAGAGATTAGGGAATTGAAGTCAAGAAAGGTTAAATAGTATGCCCAAATTCACCTAACTAGTAAGTAGTAAAGCAGGCATCCGGGCAGTCTGTTCCTAGTACAAATACTTAACTACCATTTCCATTCCATTCTGAATTCCCATTATTTATTAAAACTAGTTATAAAGGAATATGTATATTGTGACATCATATTACATATTAAAATGAGGACCACTATATGCAAGTGTATTAAAAAATCCTGCAAGGATATACATCAAAATGTTAGTCATGGTTCTTACCATCTGGGTGGAATTACTTATACTCTTTTTATATCTCTACACTAAAAAATGAACACTATCTATCTTCAAGAAGGTACAAGCAAGTGGAAGAACACAGGTACAAACTAGCTATTAAGCAAGAACAAAAATAAAATGAGCACTAAGAGAATAGACTACGGCATGAAAATTAAGTAGCGTATGACTATTTCTGGGCAGGAACAGCTCAGAAGGTAGTCTAAGACTTCAGTAGGTTCTGGAGGATAGTTAAAATTTTGAGAAGTGCACATAGCACACGAAGGTTGAAGGCCTGGGAGCAGAAATATGCAGGGTATGCTTGTGGAAAGGCAAGAAGTCTTATGGAGGTAGGAGTGCCAAAAAGAGGGGCTTGGGTTTTGTGGTGAGCTACTAAAATTGCTGAGGAATGGTGTGATATGACAAGAGATATATTTTATAGATATAGATCAGAAAGCAGTCATTACAATAACTTATAAGGGACAGAGATAAGAGGCCAAATTAAGATAGGAGTGAAAAATAATATGGGCAAAAATAATGACAGCCTTAATTAGGACAGTGGCACCAACAGAAACAAACAGTACTAGCAGCCTTATGGAAAGTAGAGAATGAAGGCTTATCATGTCAGCATTTAAGAGCATGAAAAATAGACTGAAAATAAGAAGCCACAGAAGCAAAAGGAAAACTAAGAAAGGACCATGTAAAGGAAGACACACACACACACACACACACACACACACACACATAATATGAACAATAGAGGCATTTATGGCTGGATTTTTTTCTGGACAGCCCTTGTATTTATCCTTAAAAACTCAGGCCTTCATTTCCTTAAGATATCGTCCCCAAATTCTGATTACTGAGTGAAAAGGTAGGTGCATTTTCAGGTTTGAAAATGTTTTCCAATTAAGCTCTGAAACTGATGTAATAATTCACATAACCAACAGCAGTGTACAGTGTCTGTTTTCACACACACACGCACACACACACACATAGACACATTTGCCACCAATGGATAATAATAGTATTTAACATTTTTTTACAAATCCAATGGCTGCAAGATGATATCTTGAATTTTCATTTGTTCTTCTTTATCTAATACTTTTAGTAGTGACATTGAACTTCCCTGGATATAGTTATTGTCCATTTGCATTTTACCTTTTATGAGTTTCTTGTTTTCCCCTTTGCTTATTTTCCTATAGGCTATTTCTCATCACTTTATAGTGCTCTTTGATAGCATGGCTATTAACCCATTCCGTGCCACATGTAGTGCTAGTATTTTTCTATCTTTCAATCCTTCATCATCCACGTTCTAGTGAATGGCCTTTCTTTAGACAAAATTGGAATCAAAATCTTTGCTGGCCTCTGAGGATTTGTGGCTATTGATGTATAAGTATTTAATGCAAATGCATTAGGAGATATGCCTGTTTCCTACTATAAGATCAATGCTTCTAAGAATCTCTCTGAAATGAGACAGTATCACATCAATCTTCATATTTTACCTAAAAAAAAGAGGTATCTGGTTTACTCACTCTCTCACTACGAGCCCCATTTCTCAAGGACAGTCTTGTATCCCAGAGTGTGTTCTTCTCTGATACTTTATAGGAACACATGAGCCTCAGTAAAAAGTATACACAAACAGCTCTACTATCCCTGTGGTTTTCAATTAGTTCAGGGCAGGCATAATGCGTCTTACCCCAAACACTCACTAGATCAAGAATCATGTTCTTTTACATCTATGTCTTTTGTCTTCCCAATGAAATGGCAAACTCAGTTGTCATTTTTCATTTTGCTTTTCAGGAGCCCCGATGTTTTCTTGGATACAGAACAAGGCTATTTGGCATTTCTCCCTGTGAGTAATGATCTATTTATGGACTTGTTTCTCTGGCACATTTCTCCTGACAGTACTCAAGACACAGAGAAACAAAGAATGAAGTTGCGCCAAATGCCTCTTGAGCATGGAAAATGGAATAAAGGAGCAGGAGGTTCAGTCAGTCAATCAACAAGTACTAATTGAGCCTCTGCTATAAAATAGGCTGGGTGTCCACCTACCAATATGGTACGATTTGAGGAAAATCACAAAACTTACCTAAGCTAAAACACTTCCCTCACCAATAAAGATTGAGCTCCTACAGATTTTAGTCATATTAGCCAAAATCAGCAGCCCCAGTTAAGGAAACACATGACAAAAGGGGCAAGGAGGAAAAGAAATGGAAGGGCTGCTCAAAGATAGGGGGGTGTTCAAGGCAAACTACAGTCACAGATGTATTTGTGGAGACAGCATTCACCTACCGCACCAACATTATAAACATATATAAATTTTTAAAGCACAAATACTGAGCATTCAAATGGTGAGGAAGTCACATGGTGCAGACCTGAGAGTGGATTCATGTTGGCTACAATCTAAAATGGGGGTGAAAACAGTGGAAGCGGAGAGCGGCTGAAGCAGTAACTGCTGTCAGAGCATAACTGTGCGTGGGGTCCTGAAGGAAAGGAGGGGCGTGTGCTGATACAGACCACAGAACGGACGCCACGGTGAGACAGAGCAGGGCTGGAAGACGCATAGCCACACACTGGCTAAAACACAGCGGGGCTGACCCAGTGCTCAGCTAGCTACACACTTAGCATTCTTGTGATTTCATTTCTCAAAGAGCAGATGAAGTCATTCGGTGGAGTACCACTCTGTAACGTATTCTTATCAACAGCGATGGGGAGTGAGGGAAACCTCCTCAGAATAGGAGCCCGAGAGTTGGTGATAGCTGAGGAGGAATACGTCAAGGACTCCAGAGCAGAAAGGAGTAAAATCCCTTAATCTAAAACTCTAGAATTGGTTAAAAGGACTAGATCTATGCATGTGAGGGGAGAAGAGTCTCAAGAGTCAAAAGTATGGCTCAAAAAACGATAGAATGATCCTGCTGGGGAAGGAAAGGAGAGTTACCTAGACAGACCAATGTGATCTAGAGTGACTACACAACCTTGGGTTTCGACAGCCTCCACTTTAAAGAGCATACACAAAAAAGGACACATAACCAAGACAAATACATTAAAATAATGATAAGATTTGTAAGAACAGTAACAGCCAGAATAAACTAAAGGGACTGAGGGCTGAGAAAAGTTGACTGAGGAAAAGTGGAGTTGATTGGCTTTGGTCAGGATAAGAGAAACAATGAATCAGGGTCGATGGAACTGGTCATTGCCCTGTTGCCCTAGATGGCAGTACAGATTTCGGAGTTGTGGTGGAGGTGAGGTGGGAGTCAGGCCTTAGCAGTCAGCAGCAGAGCAAATCAATGCACGAGGAAGGTGGCTCAAAGGAACGAAGCAGAAGGCTGGCAAAATGTCAAAGGAGAAACCACGCTGGCTGAAGTCCCTATGCAGCAACCAGTAAGGTGAAGTTTGTGTTTAGCAGGTCCTCAATGTAGTGCCTTTATAAACACAAACGTGCTTAAGGATGCATAGATTGGCTTTTGCAGGAGTAAACTGGTGGTGGTTGGGAAATATGAATTTCTGAATGTTGGAAGGAGTTATGACTCTTGGTTAGTTTTTAACACATTTGTGTCTGAAAGGTGTTGCCACTATTTTGTTCAGGGGCAAAGGAAGAAAGAAAGCAATTGATATTTATTGAGAATAAACAGCATGCCAGGAGATTTAGACAGCTCAGACACCCCCTCCAATAATCACATGAGGTCGGTGTTATTAACCCACTTTTAGATGGGGGAATTGAAGGTCAGAGAGGTTAACTATCTTTCCCATGTCAAAGCTGGTACAGCAGAACTGAAAATTATCTGTTGCACTCCAGAGCGCACATCTCTGGGGCAGTACAAGGATATCACAGACACTTTAAGCCGCTGCAGGTGGCTTCATTTCTTACCACCTACCCAGCTTTGGGGTAAGCCTCTTATCTGACCCTGTATTACCAGACTGTTTGCTAAGAGCAATCATTTGGAATTTCTAACCCAGCATGTTTTTGGCTCACCCTATCCCATTCATTGCCCAACTAATTGCTCCATTAGCTTCTAGCTTCCAACTCTTAGAAACTCAGGGAAATTCATGCGTGACTCTTTTAGTTCACTTACTCATTCACTTACTCTTCTATTTATTCACCCACTCAACAAATATTTGCTGCACACTCAAATATGTCTAATATAATAATAATAAAAAGGAATGTGTTCAGTTGCAATTATTGCCTGTCATTAAGACCCCAATAAGCCTCCTCAGGTCTTGCTTATTCACCCAGTTGAATTTTTGTTGTGATTTCCATCAAAAAGGTTTTCTCCAGCTCTACAGAGGTAAAGGGCATGCAACTCTCACTTTGTTATTGATTCTGATGTTTTCAAACCATGCGGCCCTATCTGGCAGGCCTTACTCCTTCTATTCATGTGAAATATTAATAGCTGATGCTTTCTGGATTAGCTCAGACCCCTCCCCGCTTTGACCTCTTCATCTTCTTCTGCAAGCAGCACCCCCACTCCACCCACCTACACTTTTAAAATCAAGGCTGAGAACCTTCTCATCTCCTCTGGGTAATCTCAGACACACTTTATATTAAAATGAGAACAGAGAACCCGTAAAACTTAATAGCTTTAGGTAAGTAATTTGGGGCAATCTAGGTGAAGTGATTCCCTGCATGTATGCCAAGCATGTACTCTGTTTATTACAGAATACTTCTGAGCCATATCAAAGAGAAACACATCTGATCCTAGGGCGATTTATATCTTTAGACTGCACATGCATTTCCACCTGATTCATACTACATGCTTTGGTTTTCAATGCCAAACGAACAGTAAAACTTCGAGCCTCACATTCCTGGAAGAGGTATTCCATGTCCCTTCATTTTCTACAAAATGATGGTACTGAATTTGTAATATTAATAATATATTAATAAATGGGCACTTTTGCAGAATTTGGGAGTTCACCCTCTCATGCATGATCTGAGAACAATTCTTTATGAGTGACCCTGGTCCTCATTTTACAAATGGAGCAATTAAATCTAGAGTGGTTAAGAAAACTCTCAGGTCACACAGTGAGTAAGTGATGTGGTCAAGACTCAAACTTCAATCTTTTGATTCAAACCTCATATTTTCCACCATATTCCACCATTTCTGAATGATCTTCCTATTCTCTCTCAGTGTTTGGGGGTAGGTGTCAGCTGCAAAGCTGTCTGGGGAAGGCTTGGCAGTCACACATTAAGAGTTAGCAGCAAGGGCTGTCTAAAATGGGCAAAAGCGTAGACAAAGACATGCACAAGGGAAAGAGAGCTCTGGAGAAAAGGCTAGAAGACTGGGAAAGTGTCAGAGGAGAAACCACCCTGGGTCCGGTCCACACTGCTAAGATGAAGAGTGTGTTTCATCTCCTATAAGAGTGGAAGGATTATTCTTTTTCATTCATACATGAACAATATTTAAATCACTTTCACTTATAAAATATTACCCAAGGAATTATAATTTGATAAAACTTCCCTTTGGTACAAAGTCTGATCTTTAAGTTACAGCCATTTTTTAAACCCATGAGGAGAAATATTTCAGAATTACTTTTTGAGGAAAAAGGAAACTTCTCAAGTTTCTTCCTGTAGTTTTAGATGTTCAGAAGGTTTCCTTGAAAGCCAAATTTACCTTAAAAGTTACTTACTATTGTTTTTAGGGTGGGGAGTTAGGAAGGGTGGGGGGATCTAGCACCTGAGAGAGAAAAAGGAGGAAAATTCTAGATGGGTAGATGTTTCTCTTCACTACTAAAGGATGTAGTAGGTCAGAAAAATCCCTTGACTGAAAGAATCTTTGGGCTGGTCCCTACATGCTTTCTGGAGGAAAAGAGGAAAGAGATTCTATACGAGTGTATGGATGTTGGGTACAGGTATATACACACACACATCCATCTCAGTAACCTGCCAATACACCCAAGGAAAATGAGACTTAAAGCACATATTTAACCAGTAGTGATAAATAACGTTGTCTGCATATTTTAAAAAGGCACACCTTTCCCTCAGTTCCGAAGCAGTCCATGAAAGGTACAACAATGCAGAGAAAGAGGCCTGAGATCTATTCTTTAAATCAAAGCTTTAATTTAATGTCCTGATCAAACCCCTCCACTTTCCTCCTCCTGCTATGCTTCTGAATTCCTTGATTCATGGGTCAATAGTGATTGAAGGTGAAATTCTGACAAAGACCTGAAATATTTGTGGGGTTACTAGGATAATGAGTCCTATTTTCAGCTTCTTGGTTTAAGTCTTAATTTTTTTTTTTTTTTAAAAAAGGAGGTTAAAGTGTTATGGAATTGTGAGACAACCCAGTATTTCAAAGCTTGACATCTAAGTGGTTCTAAGGGTTCTATCAGCTACGCCAGGTGTATATCATAAATAATAAATAATAGTTGCCAAAATTTCCTTAGTCCTGATTACATTTTCAACTCCATGTTATGGCAAGTAATCTATTAATTCCTTACAAAATCTCTGTTGGGGGGAGGCATATTTTTATTACTTCCATGTCCCGGGTGAGAGATCTGTGATTCAGAAAGACGAAGGGAGGGGCCCAATACCACAATGTCTGTGAGTGGGGACTAGAACCCAACTCCATCCAACTCCACAGTTCGAGCTGTTCCTCTACCACGTGATCTTGCCTCCACCCCAAGAAAAGATAATTAGAGTATTTAAGAATCAGAGTTTCACTTATTCTCCCATCATGGAGATAAGTCAGCAGTTAATATAAGGACGAGTTCATGCCGTGATTAAAGTTGGCAGGTAAAATGCATTTATTTTAGAACTCATTCCTTCAGGTTCAAGAGGGCAAGAAGCAAAACTGCAAAATAAATCTCTGCTAATATGCTTACAGAACACCCTCCCTAGGCAATGCAGGCACCATCTCATGTCCCTGTTATGGTCAGATGGATGCCTAACTTCAGAGTGTCACTAACACGGGCGACTATCAAGCCAGAAAGAAGAAGATGGGCAGGGAGGCATATGAGGAGAGGGAGGCTGTGTCTGGAGCAGTTTGTGGGTGACAATATTTACATAAAGCATGAGTTTCCATTTGCTAGGGATTCGTTGCTCAAGCTAGCCTTACTTAGGAAGTGAGTTCTCTAGTTCCCTCTTCCAGATGTGAGGGTTGTTTTGCAGTCAGGTACATATAATGGAATCGGCACTGACTTAATAACAGACTGAAAACCAGCCTGTCATCTCAGCCTTTACAGTCACCAGCTGTGGGAACCTGAACAACTCGCCTAACCTCGAGGGACCTCAATTCTTATCTGGAAAAATAAGACAATTGGAATAGATTATCCCTTCCAGCAATTCTGTGAATCAAGGAGAATTACAGCTGTTGCCATTCATTAAGTTCAAATTAAATCCCCTCCTTACTTTATCTCTTGCTAGAAAGTGACCTCCTGAGAAGCTCATGGTATATAATGGGTGGCTCCTAGAAAGAGCGCAGAGAATATTTGCTCATTGATGGTACCTACGAAATACACACAAGGACAGATGGCCAAAGGGCCCTAGGATATGTCAGCTGAGTCCTATTTTAGAATGGAAAGTAGCATTCATCTTTCTCACACAATAATAGTATTTACCACATGCTAATCCATCTAAAGAAATGGCCTTTGTTTGAAATTGTAACAAAAGTAAATAGTAAAATAATATGTAAAGTATATTCCCACCTTTAAAAAAATATATATGTATATATGTGTGTGTGTGAGTGTGTGTATACATATATATATATGTAAACGTTAATGAACTACAAATGTTGGAGGAATGTTCACCAAACCACTGACAACAGTTTGTTGGGAAAGAAGTTGCAGCAGAAATGTGACTGAATTTTGCTTTCTACACCACGTGCTTCATTAGATCTACATGTTTTGTATAACACTGTAGTATGTACATAACTGGTTTCATTAGATCTTTTAATCTTTGGGTTTACTTTTTTACATGAGCTGATGTGTAACATGTGGAATTGTTTGTGCCACATGTTACACATCAGCCCATGTAAAAAACTAAACCCAAAAGATTTTCTTAAAACTAGAGATATTGCCTTGCTTTTACACTGTGGAAAGAAGGAAACACACACACACGGAGATAATGTATTTTCCAGTTAATACAAGTGTGAATGAAAAGGTCTTTTTTTTTTCCAGTTCCTGTGACCCTCAGGGGAGGAGGCTGCGGGCTGATTATTAGAGCATCTGAGTGTGTGGGTTTGCCTGGAAGCGATCACGAGCAGAGGCTGGAGGATGGGAATAATGATAAAGTGTGCTCAGATTGTAGAGCTCTGAGCTGAACAGCACTGGTCTCAAACAGATTTTATTTCTTGTTAATTATATCTGATTTCACTCAATTGTGGATTTTATTGAATTTAAAATGTTGGGAGTGGGGGGGTCACCACTTCATGCTATTCATCAGAAACATCAATAAAAAGTGTACCCCAGAAACCCTTGACCATCAGCCGTGCAAATACATTACCCCTCATTGTGTCGGATATGCTCCAGTAATTACTATCACCTTCTCTTCAGCCTGTGTCTGGAAGTATTTCTAAAACACTTGATGCTATAAAGCCCAAAGAAAAATTATTTTCTAACATAATGGAGGCAATGTAAAATACATGCATTTGTGTCATGTAAAAATTTATGACATTCACACCAAGAGGGGTATTTATTTCCTATGTGTATGCATCTCTGATTTCTGTTGTTGATGATGAATGGGAAAAGGTAACTGTAGCCCAGAAGGAGAAAATAATGGCATGGAGGGGAGAGGACTGCTGGCTCCCCATCCCACAACCCCAGGCAAGCTGCTGAATCCTGCACCTACAGCTTTGATGATGGCAGAAGGTAATGGGGTGAGCTGCCACTCCCAGCCTGAGAATCAGAAGAATGAAGTGATATGAGTGCAGGCTTTAAGCTCAGACCTGGGTTTGAATCCAGCTCTAGCTTTGAGCTAGGGTAAGCTAACTCACCTTTCTGAGAATTGGTCTGCTCAGCTATCAAATGGAGATATGAATACCTATTCCAGCATGCTGCAGAAATGAATGGAATAATATGTGGAAAGCCCCTGCTGTGTTTGACAGTTATACCCTGCATGGTAGACACCTCAAAATTTCCTCCCTTTTTCTCTTTTCCATTCATGCTTCTTTTCCTTCCTTTCCTATTTTTTAGGCAGAAATGACCAAGTTTTTGTTTGTGTGTTTGTTTGTTTTGTCTGTTTTGTTTTGTTTAATCTTCTGACCTCAAGTTTTCAAAACAGGCCAGCAGTGCCATAAGCTAAGACCACTCAAGTTGATAGGTGGAATAATTTCCTGCTTTTGCATCTGGATATTCAAAAAACTCAAAAACATAGACATATATAAACAACAACATATGTAAACTTATAAATGAAGATGAGCTCTACATTGTCCTTTAGCCCTGAGATAGATAAATAGATAGTCAATAGGTAGAGAGAGTTCTCATTCAACTTTTATGTTATTTCCTTTTGGCCTTGCTTTTAGTATTTACTAATTAGCAGATCGGCCAGGTCATGAAATGTTTATTAACATTTCATACCACCGTGTTGAATGGTATTTCCTTTGGTATTTTCAATTAGATCCCATTCCACACACCCTGTAACAGCACTGTTACACCAGTGCTGGAAGGCTAGGACATACCTTCCCCCCTACTGTGGGAAAAGCACAGAGCTGGGATTAGCGTAAAGAGAGTGAGGCACTTGCATTGGGCACAAAATTTAAAAGGGTGCCAAAAACTCAGTAATTAAGATAAACAACATTTGATGAAATATTTTTAAAAAATCAAAATGAATGCAAAAAAAATCCATGATGAACAAAATATCAAAACTGTCAACAGAGATAGGAGCCAATCCTGCCCTTGCCTGACACTGCCCCCCTCAGCTCACCCTGATTTGGGCCGTGGAGACTCTGCATCTGAAATCAGGAACTGGGGTGCTGGTCCCAGGTCTCACACTAGTTAGTTGCATGCCCTCAGGTGAGTCACTGAGCCTCTCTGGTTCTCAGTCTAGTCAGCTTGTTTCATTTGGACGTATGATTACAAAGCTTCCAGGGAAACTTTAAACTTGAAATTTCCATGGTTTTCTATAACACAAAGCAACATTATAGGGGCATCAGCAATGACTCAATAAAATTCATTCACACAGTCATTCGATCCACAGTGTTTGCTGAGCAACGCCTATGTGACAAGCACTAGGTTGGGTGCTGAAAACACAAAGCTGAGGACTACAGAAACACATAGAAAAGGAAGCCAAGCCTAGTGCTAAATGGTCAGTACAGTTTTCCTGGGAGGTGACTCTGACCTAAAGGACTAAAGGCATGAGGCAGGGAGAGGCAAGGGTGGAATTCCAGAAAGAAAACAGCCTAGCCAAAGGCCTGAAGATAAAAAAGAAAAATTTCACCTGGGGAACTGTGATAAGTTTAGTATAGCTGAAACATATATTGGATGCATGAAACAAACAAAAAAATCAATCTGCATGAAACAAACAAAAAAATTACATCTTTGAGTACAGAGCAATAGTGTAAGTATTTGGCAGAGTGTAATACAAAGAGCCCTGGGGATGGTCAGTCCTGGGTTCCAGTCACGACCCTGTTAACCAACTTGCTAGAGGACGAGGCTTCCCTATTCACTGGGATTCCAGTTTTGAACACACAATAAACTTTTCCTTGAAGAGAGGAGGCTTTTAATTCCCAAAGATGTTGCAAACCTCCTATCTGAGATATTTAGAGTCCGCATTCCTTAGTAACAAAGTGGTGCCGTAATTAATACATGTAGCCACTTTCCTGAAAACAATTTATTAAACAGCTAAGTGGCTGTTGTGCGATGCCCCTGAGCCCAAAGCCAAGCAAACATCCATCTTCCCCAGACAAGTGTGAGAAGGAGGCAATGAGGCAAATGTTTTGGGCAGACACATGCAGCAGGGTCTCCTCCTCCTAGGCCTATTATCATGGTGGAGCTGGTCTGTTCCTGCCATACTTATGTCTGCTGATTTAATCCGTGTACTTAGGAAGACAGGATTAGAGCCAGTCATTTAGAACCCACCAAAATAATTTTTAAACAAATGTTAAAGCACACACTCTAGAGTTCTGAGCCTAAAGTCAAAGCTTTATGTTTTTAACCTCACTGTTGTCACACCAAATACCTCCTATTTATTGAGCACTTACTCTATGCCAAGCTTTACAAATATTAACTCATCTAATCCTCACAGTTCTAGGTGATGGGTTAAGATGGTTACCTCCATCTTAAGAATGGGGGTAATTTGAAGCACTGAGAGGTAAACTGTGTGCCCAAAGTCACACAGTTGATAACTGGCACAGCCAAAATTCAAATACAGCCTGTCTAACTCCAAACTCTGTGCCCTTGGCCACTGTGCTACATGAACAAGGTTCATCATCCTGCATGCCCAAGTGACACCCTCCAAATATAGAACCCCGAGGCTCCTTAAGTTTCCAGACCCCTCAAGGAGCCAAATTCTTTGAGCTTCCCGGAAGCAGCTCAGTCAGTTATGGGGAGACGAGCACACCCTACATCTGTCTCAAATCCATCTTCCCGTGCTCTTGAAAAGAGGCATCCTTTCTCCCCTATCTCTTCTCTCATGCCCTTATTTCCCACACCTTTTGTTCTCCGTATGCACCAGCTCTTTCCATCTGTTCCCCCTTGATAAACACTGCATTTGAGGCTCACCGTGCCTTCTCCCTATGGCCCCATAACTCTTTCCCCCACCGGACTTCATAAATGACGGATAGGTACGCCTCGCCTGGATTTCCTCACCTCCCATTCCCCACTGCACTCCCTGATTCACGGCTTCAGAGCACGCTGTGGTACTAAAATTGCTTTCTTAATGGTCACCAGTGAACTCCTTTTCATTGTCTTTTCTTTTCAGTTCCCTACTTTCAATCTTTTCAGCATCTCTGCACTAAAATCATCCTGGTAATTTATACCTCTCAGGAGAGGAGCCTCTCTGTAGGATTATTGAAATGGGCTTTGAGACCTGATCCAGGCACTTGCTGATTTGGTGACTTTGGACAAGCTATTGGAACCTCTCTGTCTCCAGTACCTCACCTGGAGAAGGGAACATCGGGTGGCAGGGGGATGATAGAAGATTCCACAGGTCGGCACTCCCACGAGGCCTGACACACAGGTTGGACGGCTTCTCTGAAGTCTGACCACACACACACACACACACACACACACACACACCCGTCTCCTGCTTCTCTTAGGCTCTTGCTTTCATCCACTTCATTCCCATCTTGTTTGAGTATTCCGTGGTACTTGTTTCTCTCCTGAATCCTTAAATTTTGCTACATGCTGAGAATAAGTCTTTGGCTCTATGGTCTCCTGCTCTCTGCATCCTCTCCCTTTATAAAAACAACAGCTGGCATTTACTATGAAATCACTACACACCGGAATCTATCTTGTATGCTTTCCAGGATGTTCCAGCTTCATCCCAAAATCAATTTCCACAGAACAGCTTTGAGCCTGTCACTTTTCCAAGCTACCCTCCCTCCCCCATTCCTCTACTACCATACATCCAGCTGCCCAAGGCCAAACCCAAAATACCATCTTCTTGATACTCCTCTTTCATCCCCAAAAACAAATTCTCGTGCATTTCTCCAGACTGACATCTCTTATAGGCATTTTCAGATTGAAACTCACATGTCCTTGGGTTTGGTTCAGTAAGGGACCCAATTCCTAGGGCCGCACGGTTGATGACTGGGACATGGGTTATTCAGCCCCCTTCCCAGAATGCCACAATACTATGAGCTCTTTCAATGAGACCCGGTGGCTTACAAACTCCCTCACCCAAGATCATCTTAGGAGTTTGAGCAAAGTATATGAAATCATGAAATTATGGCAAAGGGGGAAGGCAAGGCACTCACATTCACTGCCAGCCTACTACGAATCAGGAATTGTGCTAAGCACTGTTGCTTCCAAGACGTGTCAACGGTATAATCATTTAAATATAAAAAAAAATGTAATGGCACAATGCTGCTTTCTTATTGGTACTTCACAGGACAGTGCTTTATAGAGGCAGTCTCCCTGGATCATTTGTCACTGACCTCCCAAAGATTGATCACCTTGGAGAAACGGAAGTCATGATTTAGCTTCCACCATTCTTATGCAGGGCTCATCACTCCACAACTGTATTTCCCATGCGTTGATTTGATCATTCATTCAGTAGATATTTATTGAGTTCCTACTCTGTACCACGCCTGTGATGAATGCTGAAGATGCAGTGTGAGTACCACTCCCTCAAAATACAGGAAAGTGAGCTACACAAGGGGATGCTAGGGAAGCAGAAGGTGGTATGGAGCACACAGAAGGAGGGCCTGCTTAGATTAGCAGGGTTTCTTTTCTCACTTGTCTCCCAGATACAGCTCCTCCTCGCTAGCCCTACTGCCACTATCCTCATCTTTTCACACATTTATTTCCACAATAAGCTCCTTGCCCACAGTCTCACCACCTCCAATCCATCCTCCACACTGCGGTCACAGCCTTCTTCCTGCAATGCAAATCTGAACATGTTTCAAACTTTCCCACCCTTCAAACTCTCTCCTAGGCTTTTGGATATAACAGAAGCTCTTTTGCTTGGGATAGTTCCACTGACATTGATCTCTGCTTATCTCTCTGGCCTGAGAGTTTGCTACACCATGGGGCTAGAATCCAAAGGTCCTGCTGTCGCCACACAGAACTACATCTAGCTCTCATATAGTTTTCTTCTGTCTGGAAAGCCCTGCTCTTCTCCTTGTCCTTCAAGACTCAGCTCACCTCAACCCTGCTAAGAAATTTCCTTGACCTTCTTACCTGCCTGTAGGTGGGTACGTTCCCTTGGTGCTTCTATTCCATCCTTGGCATATCTGTATCCAAACACTTACGTTAAGACATTAGTTGTTAAATTAGTGTCACCCAGTTGTTGTTCCTCTCTGTATCTACACTCTATCACCGTGTGCTCTAGTCATATGGATGGCTCACAGCTTCCCTAACTCATCAAGACACTGTCACAAATTTCCTCTGGCTGGAATGTCCTGTCTACCCTTCCCGACCTGGTAAAAGACTATTCTGTTTTTGAAAACATCTTAAAGATCACCCACTTAAATCCTCCAGTGGAAGAAAAAAAATCACATACATGTCTATCATTGGCATGTGATTTGCCCTACAATTACAACAGTTCATTAGACTGCATCATTAGGTAAATACTATATTATGTTTCCTCCTCCTTGAAACCTGGGACTATGTTTTGCTTCCTTTTGTTTTTTTGTCTCCAGCCTCCAGTACATAATAAGTGCTGAGGTGTGTTTTCTGACTGTTGAGAAAATCCAGGAGCAGGAATGCAGCTTATAGCATACGAATATATGTTAAGAGTTTGCAGTAAATTACAGAGCTACTCTACTCTCTAATTATGTCATGTGTGTTAATCTCGTATTTACAACTAGATCACAAATATTTTGAGGGGCAGAACTATGTTATATATTTTTATATGACCTCCCATGCTAAATATAAGATAAATACAACCTGAATATAATGAAATGAATTGAACTTGTAGGTGTAGGTAGCGGGAATAGATCATAGAGAAAATAGAGCTCTAGTAAAAAGCAAAAAATAATCTTACTCTTTTCTTGCCAAGCTTGGCAAAGAAAATGATGAGAATGTTCACCATGATAATTACATTTAAACCCCTTCTATGCCAATTTCAATTTAAAAATACTTCTGAAAAGGTCTTTACTTCACTAGTTGTTTTAAAAAATTTCAGATTTCTATCTTATTGAATGCTTTTTAAAAATCACAAAAGCAAAGCTCTTTTAATAATATGCATCACTTTCTCAGTTCCCCTCTTTGTTTCCTTTCTCAAAAATTTCTTCACCTTTGCCGATGTTGACTTAGGAGTGAAGGTCTCTTTCACATGTGAACTTCCTCATTTATCCTCATGTATATAAAGTTTTCTCCTACTTCAAAGAAGTTACAAAATGTGAAAAATAAATTATTAATAAAGGTCCCAGGGTGGCAGAGGGATGGCCTCCACCATCTTAAAGTTAAGAGAACACTCTCTGACAACCCACAGTTGTAAGTACTGAATCTGAGCTTCTAGTGTCTTCTTCTGTCAGCATCAGCTTAGCTTCCAGGTCTCCCCCCCAACACACACACACACACACACACACACACACACACACTCACCCCTCTTACAAATCCAAGGCTCCTGCGGACTAGGAGAGCCAAAAATACACCTGTCTGCCCAGCCCATCTTCCAGGTATAAACAAAACATCAAGATGGAGTAACTTTCACACATGGTATTTTCTAGACTTAAAACCAAATTTGTGATTGGGCTAAAGGTTAATTCAGGAATAATCAAGGGTTTTATACTCCACATATGACATTCCAGAAATCTCCAAAATAGAGTCCCATGGATGAATGAAAGTCTCCAACCACAGGAGAAGTAGGCAAAAAGGTACTTGAATTCCATGAGTGCTGCAGGATATCTTGCTTCACACTGGACCTCTTTTTGCCTTAACTGGCCTCTAGTCACTCCTCTCCTAAATGGCCATCATCTGCTCCTCTTCTAGTCGCCTTTGTCCTAGTCCTGGACTCCTCACACGCTGACACAGTCTCTTCTGTTTCAAAGGGCCATTCGATTTGAGGCTATTCCCAGGTGCACTATGAGACCCCGCCCCAAGGTTCTTGGCATTTTAGAAAATCCTTTTCTCAGGACCTCTTCCCTGGGACCGAAAAGATGTTCAGGACGGTGTCTATCCACCAGCTAGGTCTCAGGCTGTACAGAATCTTTCCCACGCACGAGGTTAAAAAGGAAAACGATATCTTCCACAAAGAAAAATAACCCAGAATCCTCCACATATTCCACACGTGTGTGTCATAAAACCCCGGGGCAAAAATAAAGCCTCAGCTTTTCCTGGCTGCAGCCACCGCCACAGCAGCCCCAGCCCAGCTCCCAGGGCTTCCGCCTTGGTTTGCGCAAAGACTGCACCTTCCCGGGGGAGGAGAGATCCCCGCGCCCAGCGTTTCTAGGTGATTATGGCAAACCTTTCAGTAACTCATCATTCATCCCCTCACTGACCCGAACCTCACCCCGGCGCCTCTGGCACTTGCGCTGACTGAGAAAGCCAAAGGCTGCCCCATCCAATTCTCCAGGTGACATCCTCCCCACTACGACGCGCCTTGGGTGCGGGGTAGCGGGGTAAAGGATGACAGGTGCCCAACCTGAGTGAAAATCAAAGGCCACGCTTACCAGCTAAGGATGAGAAATCCCAAACCCCGCCGGGGCGGGAGGACTTGGCACCAGCTACCTGCAGGGCGCCCCCGCCCGCACGGCAGCTCCCGTCGCAGCCCGAAATGCAGCCAGGAGGGTGGAACGGGACGGAGGGAGCCTCCACGCCCCCTTTGTCTCCACGTTTCCCAAATGACAGAGGAGGAAAGTTTACAAGCATGGACGGTGTCGCTTTCTGCTGGGTCAGTCTGACACCTCGCGGGAGACGACCCTCCCTGGGATCTACCTCTCCCCCTGCACAGCCCTCACGCCGCCTTCATCTGCACCTTGAAACCCGCAAGCCGGGTCTGGGCCACCTGCGCCGCTGCGGCCGGCTGGGAACCTACCCTCTGCCGTCCGGGCGTTCAGGAGCGCCGCGCGGCTGCAGACGCCCTACTCACCTCGGGTGGCGGAGCGTCCTCCCGTGCGCCCTACTGGGCCGTCCGGCTCCCGGGAGCGAGGTGCATTCAGGCAGCGGCCGCAGACACGCTCCCTGGGCTCTGCTGCATTCCGCCTGCGTGGGAGAGCAAGCCGGCGAGCGCGCGGCGCGGGCGTGGACGCGTGTGTATTTCTGCGTGTGTGTGTGTGCGCGCGCGCGCGTGTGTGTGAGTGTGTGCACGCGCTCGTGGGGCGGGGGTGCGCGAGATCACAGCTCCCCCTGGGCGCCCATCCCGCGCTCTGCCTCTGCCTCCGCCTCCGCCTCACGCTGCTGCCGATAGCACAGGGTCCAGGTTTCAGGATCTCCTGTTTGTTTAATGAAAGGAAGGAGCAAAAGGCTGGTGGGGAGGCGGGGACGGGGGAGAGGGGAGGGAGGCGAGGGCGACGGGCTGCGCATGCTCAGAGAGGGACACTGAGCGCTCACTCCGGCGCTCCGGCAGAGGGAGGAGCGCGAGCTGAGGGGGAAGGAGAGCATGACTGTCCCCACCGGAGCAGCCAGAGCTCCGCGGGGCTTCCAGAAGGCAGCTCGGAAACCCGACGGGAAAGGTGCGCCCTTCGCGAGGACTCCCTGGTGCCCGCTGTGCGGGAAGCGGTGGCGGCGGGATCCGGACCCGTCCTGGGGGGCCGCTTCGGCCGGGAGTCCTCCTTACGCCCGCCTTTCCTCCGCGTAATGTTAGTGCTGGCTCCGGGGTTCCTGTGTGCGGCTCTCCCGCCTCCGCACTGCGGGGGACCGTGATGCATCTCCCTAGAGGTCCGGGAGGAACCACCGCCTGCAGCTCTCAACTGAACGAAGGAGTTTCCTCATCTGTGCGTCTTTCTTCCCTTCCCAACTTCCACTCTGTGAAGCGCAGAAAAAGGCAGCTATCCACGTGGGGCCCAAAACAGGTTTGCTGGGAGGAGGGCGGGGAGGGCCACGCCAAAACCCTGTTCCAGAGAACAAAGCAGGAGTAGAAGGAAGGTGGGTCTCAGCGGGCTCCATACTCAGCCTCCTTGGGTGGCAGGTGTAGTTGGGGAAACACTTGCCCTGTTCAAGAAGACCAAAAGAACAATAGATCCACTGTCCCCATTAACTCCAATGCCAAAGCAATTCTTCCCAAGTGGGGACCCTGGCTACTTGGTAAAGAGGAAGAATGGTCAACGTGAAGAGAATCCAGCAAGAGAACCTGAGCCTGCTATGTGCCGTAACCTGAGGCCAGGGGAGACGCTGGGCGAGAGGCTCAGAGCGTGGAGTGGAAACTCTTCGGTGAGATTGTTCTATGAGCAAAACAGGCCAGTAGTTAGGACCCATTGAAGAGCCTCCATTTGCAACCTCTTCCCTGTTCAATCACCCTGTTCAAACCCTCAAATTCTGTCTTACAGAAGATACCCCAAACAGGGAACTCCCTGCAAAGATATGCCTCCTTCCTGTTTATTCATTTTCCATCCCTCCAGAAAAGGACTACCTTTTGGTCACCTGGCTTTGGAGGGATAGAAAACAGCCTACTCTATGCAGATCTTTTCCAAGCTGTCATTAAAGATCACCTCTGAGCACTTCTACTACGCAGTGCAAGTGAGCAGATGCCTTCTTCCTGAACTCTGACCCCCCCTCCCATTCATCTTCCCAATAATAATGCTGAGTGACACCAGAACAGCAGGACAATTAGATCAAACCCGAGAGCACACCCAAAGGAGAGAAAACAGCATGTCTAAATACCACCAACAAAAGCAAAGTTTAGGAAAAAAGGTCTAGGGGAAAGGAGGGAGGAAGGGAGGGAGGGAGGAAAACTAAGAGAAAGGAAAAGTTCTTAAAAAATAGAAGTGCCCTGAATGTTAGTGGCTGGTCGCTTCTCTTGGTAGCTCATTGAAAGGAGTAGAATTGCAGCACCTCTTTGCTTAAAGCAGAGTGAGTCTGAGTCTCCATCCACCAGGTAGGGGAGATCAAGTTCTCCTGAAAAGCATCAAAGTCTCTACAGTGAAGCACTCAATATTTGACGCTTCTATTTCCATGCTTGTTTTTCTCAGGCCTTCCTCCTGGCACCAGGCTCCTTGGAAGGCATCCAAGACAGATCTGCCTTGTTACCACATTATCCTCAGAACAGTGAGTAGTGTTCCCTGGGATTTCAGGGTGTTAGCATTGGCAGGGCCTTGAGGCAGGAAAGCCATTCTCCCTGCCTGGGCCCTGTATGAACAGGAGATGAGTCCAAGAAATCAGTGGGTTCTAGAACAGAGAGGTGGGGCTTGGGTAGCTGCAGGTCTCAACTTTGTATTTCTAGCAGTGGACATGGTCCTGGGGCACTTCCTCCTACAAGGGGAGGTGTCCAACAAGCCCACGTTCCTTTGTCTGAGTCTGGCCGTGGGTGGGGAGGAAAGGACACCCTGTCCACCATATCAAAGCTCCAACAAAGTCATGGGTGAAGGAGACTTTATAAATCTGGAGTGGTGCTGCTATGAGAGGGTGAACTAGCAGTTCTGGAAGAGATTGTTACTGTTTGGGGAGAGTGGGGGAAGCACAAGGGACATTAAATGAGATGAGGTACATAAAACACAGTACCTAACACATAGCAAGCTCTCCATAACTTGTAGCTGTTGTTATTGCAGTTATTAACATTGTCATTATTGTAATGTTTTCTTTTTTTAAAGGCTGAGGAGAATTTTCCCCCTAAGCTTAAACAAAACAGATGAATGCCAAATGCCTTCCAGTGTTCCTGCTGATTTCCTCCATCACCCCCTCACATGTCACCCTGATCGCTAATGTGTTCAAATCCATGACATGAAAAGCATGTAATAAAAATGTGTGGCAGTGTGAATGGTGAATGAGTTGAAACTTCACCCTCCATGCTCAGATCTGGACGTAAGTATGGGATAGCATGGTTTTTCAGTAATATACTTCAAGCACTTTTGCCACATACATTTCACAGAGATTAAGGACCTCTCCCACCTGGCAGTCAGGGTCTCCTGCCTTGATCCACCTACAGTGACTCATCATATAAATGTTTTCACTTTTTCTTTTTTTGCCTTCTAATTTTAGCTATCTATTGTGTTACTCCTCCTAGGTAACAGAATGCCCAAAGCCAATTAATATGCACACATCTGCAGATGGTTTTGAGAGAAACTAATGGTAAGAATTTCAGTTCTTGCAGGTATTTCCAATGCTGCTTACATTCAGATTTCAGACTTAGCATTCATCTCCCTACATAATGGACAATCCCTATACTTGGCACCTCTCTCCACCAACAAATAAACATGTCTAATGACCTCACCAACTATGTTAGCAAAATAACCCAGTAGTGTTGCTGCTCAAAATGGAGGAGTATCAATATAAAAGAAAAAAAATTCAGAATTAACAAAAACCAGTAACAGACATGGTGTTTAAACGTGAAACTCCCCAGTTATGGCTGCTACAGAAATGTCTCAGTTCTTAGAAAATTATAAAACGTAATTCCATTAGGTTAGGTATTACTGAAATAATATAACAACTCTATGGTGATGCAATATGCGCTTAAGTTCTGCTCTGAATATTTTCTAATAATTATGAAGCATACTTACCATTTGCATTTTAATTTTCATTCTTTCTAAATACCACTCTGATGAAACAAATAGATGTACAAGTGTTTCTTCTTGTAGAAATTTCAAATACAGGATGTCCCAAAAAATGTATATACCCTTTAACAGCTGATAACCCATAATTTTCTCTCTCTTTCAGGTTTAACCAATTTAAAATAGTGGGTGAAGTCTGGTGAATGCAGAATACCAGTACAAAACGTCAACTAATTGAAGGCAGCCACACACAAATACCGACGAAACGATTCTTGGTGTTTACAATTCCATTGCTTCACGTTACAACGCTAATCAGTTTGAAAACAGGCATTGACAAAAAAAAAAATTATTTATTTCTGTAGATTCTTTTAAATGTTGAAAATAAACTGTATGTTAACAAACACTGACTTTATAATCATTCAAAGTGTGTTTACATTTTGGGGGAACACCCTGGATATAGCAGTGTTTTCTGGTTCAGTAAAAATGTCAAGCCATGACTGTAAGGGCTAAACTTGTGATTTATTATTATAAAAATCAAAATGTTTCCATGAACATCAAAAGCTATTACCCAACTATCCCTATAACCCTTCCAGTGTATTCTTCTTGCCACTCTTAACACATCAAGTCCTTTTTGTTATGTCTGACTTGCCCCAACCTATGTCGGTTGTGAGCCACTCAAGGGCAGAGTTTCATTTCTATTTTTATGTTCCAGATGCCCCATGAAAGTAAGCAAGTAGTATATTCAGTAAATGTTTAAAGAGTGAATGAATAAATATATAACCCAAAATAAATTTCTGCTGGTAACATGTTGACTTAAAAAAAGACTCCCAAGTAATGAAGTCAATAGCCACCATTTTTAAGGTTTTTGTGTGGGTGGTTATCTAAAACTGCAAGTTGGATGAGAAAGGCAAAGCAGGTTTTTACTCCCTTGGATACATATATATCAACACATTCTAATTTTTCTGGTTCATAAAAAGAGTGCATTTTGGCTCAGTGCATTATTATTCAAAGGATAGCTTCATGCTGGCCAACCTAATCCAGCCAGAATAATATTCTAATTAATTTAACTTTTCCCCTAAGTAGGATGATACCATTGAGTTCTTCATGGTTAGAACTCTTTTTCTCTTCAAAAGAGATCATCCAAAAAGTAAGAAAGACCACCCTCAGGATCCCTACGACTACTGTCTTGAGTGAAAAGGAGCATTAAAAAGATGGTTCTGGCACATTCTGTCAGTCACCGACCAGCCCTGGCACTCTCCTCAGCTTATCATTTAAGTGTGCCCTGTGTTTCTTGCCAGGACTCTGACTGATACAGATTTAAAGGATCTTTAAACTTATGGACTCATCTCACCCACTTTGGACCTCATGCTTGTTGCTACTTCATCTATTCTGATTTCTGGGTTCCCCCATACACCATGATTTGTATTCTGGGTTACTGTAACCTCATGTGGCCCAGCCTCCAGGAGCTGTGCACATTAGTTGCTGAAACTCCTACCCTGTCTCCACATCCCCCCAAATGGGACCTACTTGTAGACGCCTCTTACTGACTCCCCCACTCTTCGGTTCTACCCCAAGTGCCATTCTTATTATCTCCTCTTGGAAACTTCACCAGGAATTGTTAGAATTATGACTCAGCCTCCCTTGGACATTAAAAATTGTAGACATTCCACTGCTGGCGACTCTTGTTTGCTGACCCTGCCCCTATCTAGGAGAGGCTGGTGTGCCTGAGCCCATCCGCCTGTATTCTTCAGTCTGTCCCATGCTCTAACATGGAACCCTTCACTCCCAATGATAGTAGTATCTTTAAAATGAGAGGTCTGAATAAATTATTCAATCATGGCTTATTAATCGTCTAGCCCACGGGTCAACAAATGTTTTTATAAAGAAATAGATAATATATATTTTGGGTTTTGCAGGCCATCTGATCTCTGTCTGTCATAACTACTCAACTCTGCAGCCACGGACAATCATAAAAAAATGAGAAGGGCTGTGTTCCCTTCTCTTTTTCTTTCTTCCTTTATTTTTTTATTATTATTATTATTATTATTATTATTATTATTATTATTTTATTATTATTTTACAAAAACAGGTGGTGAGCTGGATGTGGCCCACAAGCTATAGTTTGCCAACCCTGAGTCAAATCCTTCACTTTCTGCCCTTCACCTCTGCCACCAGCAAAGTGTGGGGTAAAAGAAACCTGAAGAATCCTGCTTTCTGTCCCACCTGTATGAAAATAATAAAAACCATGAAGGTGGTTCAGGAAATCTTAGTCCACTGTCAGTTTAGGGACTCCTTGTCAGTATGTCTTCCACACTATCTTCAGAATAGACCCAGGAAATTATTTTTTTCTTTTCTGCAAAGCAGTTGGCTATGGAACAGTGGTAGCAACAGCAACTATTTTATTTTTAGCCTAAAACTAACTTGTACAGTGCAGAAGTTTAATGAGAGGAATATTTTAAAGGAAAATGGAAAAAAATAATAGTGTGAGCACAATTATTTTTGCCTGTTAAAGTAGCGCAGGTAAATATATTCTAGTTATGACTAGCACCTTAAGATAATTGACTATCTAAAGATAAATAAACTCAACCCCAATCAAAAAGAATACATCTTTATGTAGATCCCAGTATAGAAACGCCTCTACTGAATTAAACGCATGCAAATGTGGCTGCTGGCTGAGCATTTTTACACATTTAGTCCAAAGTTATAGAATTCAGCCTATCTAAAAATTTCACTTTCCAAAGCAGTCTACAGATTCAATGTGATCCCTATCTGTATTAGTTTGCTGGGGCTGCCATAGCAAATTACCACAGACTGGGTGGCTTAAATAACAGAAATTTATTTTCTCACAGTTTGGAGGCTAGAAGTCCAAGATCAAGGTGTTGGCAGGGTTGGGTTCTTCTGGGGCCTTTCTCCTTAGCTTGTAGATAGCCATCTTCTTGTGTCTTCACATTGTCTTCCCTCTATATGTATTTGTGTGTAAACATCCTCTTCTTTTAAGACAACAGTCATATCAAATCAAGGCCCACTCTAATGACCTCATTTTAACTTAATTACATCTTTAAGATTCTATCTCCAAATACAGTCACATACTGAGGTACTAGGGTCAGGATTTCAACATGTAAATGGGGGGGGGGGGTTACTATATATATCTAAACCATAACACTGTCAAAATCGCAATGATGGGGTTCCCTGGTGGTGTAATGGCTAGGCCTCAGTGCTTTCAGCTAGGGAACCACCACCCCCTCAAAAAAATCTCAATGATGTCTTTGCAGAAATATAAAACTCCATCCTAAAATACATATGAAATCTCAAGAGACACCAAATCACTAAAACAATCTTCAAAAAGAATGAAATTAGAAGACTCATGCTTCCTGTTTTCAAAACTTACTATAAAGCTACAATGATCAAAACAGTGTGGTACTGGCATAAAGACAGTTGTATGGAATAGAGAGTCCATAAATAAAACCTTTGCATATATGGTCAAATGATTCTCAACAAGAGTGCTGAGGCCACTCTGTGGAGAAGGGAAGGCTTTTCAACAAATGGTGCTGGGAAATGGGATAGCCACATGAAAAAGAATGAAGTTGGACCCTCACCATATGCTGTATACAAAATAAACACAAAATCAAACAAAGACTTAAACATAAGATCTAAAACTATAAAACTCTTAGAAGAAACCATAGAGGAAAGACTTCATGACATTGGATTTGGCAATAATTTTTTTGGATATGACACCAAAAGCATAAGCAACAGAAGAAACAATAGATAAATTTTAATATTAAAATTAAAACCTTCTGTGCATGGCAGGATACTATCAACAGAATAAAAAGGCAATCCATGAATAATAGAAAATATTTACAAATTATATTTGTAATAAAAAATTAGTATTTAGGATATATAAAGAACTCCAACAATAGCACAACAAAAACCCAATTCAATAATGAACAAAGGACAAGAATAGACATTTCTCCAAAGAAGATACACAATATCTAATGTGCCAATATGTACATGGAAAGATGCTCAACATCATTAATCATTAGGGCAATGAAAATCAAATCAAAACCACAATGATAATGGTTATAAAAAGTAATAGATAATAATGTGTGATTCTCATGGAAAAGAAAAAACAAGTTAACACTTTACACCTGTTAAGGTGACTATTTCCAAAAAGAAAGAAAATAACAAGTGTTGACAAGGATGCTGAGAAGTTAGAACCTTGTGCATTACTGGTGGGAATGTAAAATTCCCAACCACTATGGAGAACAGTTCGTCCAAAAATTAAAAATAGAACATTATATGATCTAGCAATTCCACTTCTGGGTATGTATTATACCTGGGAACGGCATGCTGGGTGTGTACCTGGGTGACATACCAGGTAAAGTTGTCATTCATTCTTTTATTTAATCAGTGTGTATTGAACATTTGATGCCAGTGAATGAAGTTGTTATCAAGAATTCCAGATAGTACTCTGAGGAAATTATGCTTAATATACTGACTCTGTTATTTTCAGTTTACAAATGCATTTGCTAAAATAATTCTATGAAAGATGTAAAGGCAGTGCCCTGAAGACTTAAATAAAAACAATCTCAGGGCATTACTGGACTATACACTACAATCACATGAAAAAATTATTTTAACTATATATTAATGATTTTTATGTAGACATGAATTATAACATAAAACCATTCAATAAAAGTTTTTAAGAGTGCGTTTCCTAGTCCTTGGATCATCCTATAACCCTTATAATCGGTACTTAATACATGTCAAATGAAGTATCTAAATCATTCTTCTGACTAGGAAAACTCAGGAAAATTACTCACCTACACACCAAACTATAAAAATTTTTCATATGTGCTACATTAAAATTAAAATCTTCTGTACATTGAAGGACGCTATCAACAGAATATCAATGATAATTAACATCCCCATCATTATCATCAACACATAATCTTCATCAGAATTAGTCGCCTTTAGTCTGTATCGCTTAGTATAGCGAAGATTTAATAATTCTAGGTAGCTGTTATTTTTGCTTGAAGTATTCCCCCTTTGACCAGTAATGAGACCTGTATTTCCTCTGAGAAACCACCATTCTCCAACTATTAACTCATGCCATTTTGGGATTGAAAAACCCTAGAACCCCAACCTAGTTCATCAGAATCTCCCAATGACCTAGCCATTGTGGTGTCTCAGAGAGGGCAAATGATTCAGGAAAATCAAATTAAATCCAGGACTTTTGCTAACAGGAAAGAAAATGTCTCCTTTTGCTGGGATTCTAAACATTTAAAACGCTCTAAGGAGAGAAGTCTTTAACACAGCTTTGAACCCCTGAACCTAGCCACACCTTAAAGTATCACTGGACTTTTCAGTTACTCGAGAAATGAATTCATTTTTGCTTAAGGTGTATTGAGCTAGGTTTTCATTCCCTGGCCCCACTGAAAATGTCCTTATGATATATTAATGCTAGCATCTCTTTAAGAATAATAATGGCAAGCAAGAGGGAAACCAAGCAGTGGCTGGGAATGATGTTTAAAGGCTCACACACCGTGACTGATTTCTAGGCCTGAACATTTTGGGCAGCCTTCCACCCATAGTGTACAGCTTGCATGTCCTCTTCCCCTTTTCTGAATTGCCAGATTCGGAGGCTGGCACTCTTCAAGGCTGACACCTACAGTTAGACAGATGGAGTTGAGGGGGGCAAGGCAGAGGCCAGGCAGACCCTGCCAAGTCATTTGGCCTCAGGCCCAGCCCTACTCTGTAACCCCCACTGCTGTCATATCCAGCTCGGGCTGGTCTCAGTTCTCCTTACTATCAGTTTCTCTAGGCTCCCAAAGATGACACCAGAGTTGGAAACTCCTGGATCCTCCTGGGCCTGGTGGGTCCATGTGCTCATCACAGCTTTGTGTGGTTGGACAGGTGTCCCTTGGTACTCTGGCTGCCTCCCATCCCGGAGGCTCCTACACCACAGGGGTATTCGGGGACAGTGCTCGGAACAGCTGTCACCACTCTGCCTGCCAGGCTGATCTGACTGGCTTGGTGGGTGTCCCCTTCTTCCACACAGCTCCCAGAGTTGCTCAGGTCATACACAGCAACTTCCCAGAGAAAGAAGAATGTTCTTATTTGGCCCCTTCCCCAGGTCCATCTTTTATTCTTCATTCAGAAGTGAACAGAAATGTCATCTGACACTGTCACTCACTAGTTTAACTCTTCAATGGCTTTCCCCAGCCTGGTGCTCAAGATTCTTCATGATCTTGACAAAGATTTCATACCTATGCATCACCCCCAAATCTTTTCTTTCATAACTGACCCAAATCTTGTCACCTGACAACCATTTCAATTGTGTCAAGCTTTCTGTCCCCAGTACCACCTACAGGCTGTTCTGACTTTCCCATCATGTCACCCTAAGTCTTATTTGTTCTTTAAGTGTCAGCTCAGACACCACCTTATTCAGAGAGCCTTCTCTGAATCTCCCAAGGTGGGATGGAGGAAGTGAAGTAACCCCTCCTCTGTGTTCTCATAGCACCCTGAGTTTAGCCTAGCACTTCCCACACTATATTACAATTACACATTTATATTTGTGAGTCCCTTTATAACCTGTGAGCAAATTGAAAATTGAAGTCATGTCTCACAGGCACTTAGCTTATGCTTGTTGAATGAATAAATGGCATAGGAATAGCTGTGCTTCCCTACTAGAATTAGGGCATAAAATGCAGCAGTAAGTGCTGGGTTCTTAAGGGTGGGGGGGCGTCTCATCTCAGGAAAAATGTTGCTTTCTTTCTCTGCTCATCCATAAGAGTGCCTCCAGATTCAAAATGAATGTGGATTGTGCTGGCCTGGACATAGAAAAAGCAGAAGGACTCACCACTGTCTCCCCCCACGACTTCCTGGGTCTAAGAGTAAAGAACTCTTGGCTCTGGGGCCTCCCATCACCACTTGCACTGAACTAAATCACGTTTAGCTCTGTGCCCACTCCCCAAACATGGGTGTGCACAGAGCACCAGGGAACATAGCCCTGCTTTGGCACCTCAGTGGTGCCAGTACCCCCACATATCCAGTGGCTGCTGTACCACCTCATGCCTACGTTAATGAGTGTCAGCAGTATCAAGGGCAGTGGGACTTCAGTGGCACCTGCAACGTTGGCTCAGTGTTCTGATTTTGTCACAAAGATCAGCATCTGTGCCAGTAAGGGTGGACATCAGCAGCAGTTGCCAGGTGGAGGCTTCCTCTTCTGGCATAACGTTTCCCCTTGTTAGCAGCCAAAGTTAAATAGGAAAATGGTTGTTTCTATGTGGTAGGAGAGGGTCTCTTTATTTCTGCTCGTGACCCCATTTGATACACCATAACAAACTGGAAGAAGCCAGAGGAATACTGTTTGTTGGTTTATTTCCAATAAGACCATTTTCTCTAGATTGGTATGAACTAAGGTAACATCACAAACTCTAAGGACTGCCTTGAAAAAGAGACCCCATCCTTGAGTTCAAATCTTATCTGTGCTCTTCATTTCTCACACTGTTAATTGTGTAAGGTCCTTCTGAGCTTCAGGGTCATCATCTGTAAAACAGTCATAATAGAGACCCACCTCATTAGGTGAATATATGGATTATTTATTTATTTATTTTAAATTCATTTTTATTGTTAGACTTATTGGGGTGACATCTGTTAGCAAGGATTACATAGGTTTCAGGCATACAATTCTACAGTGCATTGTAAACTTGTTGTATAATAAGTTCACCACCTAATGTGACTTCTCTTTCCATCACCTTATATTTACCTTCCCCCCCCTCCTCTCCCACCCGAATATATGGATTAGGTAAGATTATGTACATCAGAGCTCCACCAAGTGGAGTGTTATCACTCCACTCCGCACAGCATGGTACTTATACAAAGAGAGTGCTCAATAAATACTTGTTGAATTGAAATACAAGAGAGCTCTCTCTAGCTCTGAAAACAGCACTGAAATGTTGCCATAATACATGGATAAATCTTCATTTTCTCCATGTTACACAATTCTCCTCAGTTTGGGGGGAAAGGATTGACATTGGCCAGATGCTTTGCACCTGGGTAGAAAAAACGTATAGAACCCGAGTCTTTATTTCAGTGAAGAAAATGCCCTCAAGGTTCAGAAGCAGCAATCACACTTTCTGGGTACCCTGAGAGATTCCCAGAGTCCCACAAAGTCCTGCCTTGGGCACCCTGAGGACGGCGAGGGGTGAAGAAGCTGCAGGGAGTGGTTAGCTGGACTCTCCCCTGATTACTGAGCAGCAGAGAGTTTTGCTGGTTGTAGGTGACAGAAGCAGTCAACATCGCCAAGAACTACCAAACAGAAGCCACTCACAGCTTCACCACCAGCTATGAATGGAAAAGGGCAGTCTTGGCTAATTGACTGTCAACAACAGATGCCTTGCTAGTAATGCCTCAGATGACAGTAATCACGATTCAAGCAAAGCAGGACTCAGCAAACTCAAAAAGCCTATCAGATCGGCAGTGAGAACATGGAGGAAGGCTGGGTGTGGATGCAGGTGCACGGCCTGGTGGAAGGGTCCGGGGTGGATCAGAGAGCACGTGCCCTTCTAACAGAGGCAGTGGATGGTTGCCATGCAGAAAAGCAGAAAAGCGTTTTCAGTTCTGGTTTTCCAAGAAAAGTTGCAAATAAGGTTTTGCATGGAATCTTTGATTTTTTAAAGTTAAATAAAACTACCTTGGAAATGCAAACAAAGAAATGCTGTGTGGGCCAAGAAATCACATCTGCGAGCAGGATTCAACCCCTGGGCAGCCAATGTGCATCTTCTAACCAGAGTTTTTCTGCCACTCTTCAGAGGGTTCTTACTTTAATGGGGGACATAGGCTACACAAGGGCACATCCTGGAGCACGTGAGTGACTGAATTATGCTACAGTCACCAGGAAATTAAGAGGTGCACCTTCTATTAAAAAAAATAGTGATATCATGGGGTACAATTTCTTGTGAAGCAGAGGCAGTAAGGTAATGAGGGGGTAAAGGCTTTCCTATGCAGTTCAAAGTGCATAGGAGCACATGTGCACGCACACACACATACCCAGACTAGATCTTATGCATTCATCACATAGGTAGAAATACACGCAGCTAACTCAATAAAGGAGCACTATAGATGAATGGAAATAGCATTGTGCTAGGAAACATAGACTCCCCAATAATTACAATTTACCTACCTTAGTTTCATCATCTGTAAAGTAGTGATGAAGATAATAATTTCTTTGTAAGACAGATTAGAGGATGCAATTAAGATACTATGTTTGGCACCCAGCGGTCTCTCAAATAGTATATTCTATTATTATCATTATTATCATTATTATCATTGAAGTTAAGCCCCGTGCAAGCACAGGCTTTCCCTTTAACACACACATCACAGCACCTAACAGACTGGAAGTGTTGGACCCTCACAAATGTCATCTGCAGTGGGTGGTTCCATGCTTATGTACACGGCTAATGAGGAGAGGCTCACTGGGATCATCAGCCTGAGAGACTGGTGGGGAAAGTTCAGTTACACCGCTGCCTCCTGCAGCTTCTCTCATTGTCATCCCCACTGGGGTGGGAGCGAGGAGCAGCAGGCCTGCTTGTCAGCAGCAGTGCTCTGTGCCAGTAATGAAGTCCTTTCTAGAGTGAGAAATTCAGCAGAAACACGAGGCCATCCCCGTGTTTATTGTGGCTGACATATTTCACCGCCTGAGCAAGATCTTTGGGAGACATGGAGACACAAACATTTGAGGACATTTTCCAAAGGAGTCTGATATGTATCTGGGGTCTGGTTGGCTCCAGTTGAATAGATGGTGGCTGTGTGGGAGCAGATCTGAATTTGTCAACCCGTCTACCTGTCAATTTCCATGTGCCTTTATTCATACTCCCTGTCAGTCTTTCAGGGCTGGTCGACTGGGATGACTGGTGTATGAGCTATCATAAAATGGGCAACACACGTAAATGTCTGTAAATAAAAAATCAAAAGATAGACAATTTCTTACTGGCCACCAGTCAGTCCTGTGTATTCATCACGGAGAACAAACTAGCCCAACAGGCAAACTTTAATGAGGTGCTCATTTCTCATTCCCTCTCTTCAGACACTTGGATAATTGTGCTAAAAACCATAAGGGTTGTCAATGAGAAGACAAGGTTATTTATCTTGGGAAAAGTAATAGATTTTTTTCCCCACGTATGTTTTGATAAATATTAAAATTCATGCTTTCCATTCTAGGAGCCACAAGTTTTAATTCACATATTAATAGAAGGCTTCTTTTGAAAAACAGAAAGCTATTGTTATAAATTGACTTGTGTCCCCCCCCAAATTCTCATGCAGAAATCCTAACCCCCCAGTACCACAGAATGTGACTTTTTTGGAAACAGGGTCACTGTAGACATAATTAGTTAAGATAAGGTCATACTGGAGTAGAGTGAGCCCGTAATCCAACATGACTAGTGCCCTTATATAAAGGGGAAATCTGGACACAGAGACACACACACAGAGAACACCCTGTGAAGACTGTGGTTATGCTGCCACAAAACCAAGGAACCACCAGAAGCCAGGAGAGAGGCCTGGAACAGATCCTTCCCTGGTGCCTGCAGAGGGAGCCTGGCCCTACTGACACTCGGATTTCAGACTTCGGGTCTCAGAACCATGAGATCATAAATCTCTGTTGTTTTGCGCCATGCAGTTTGTGGTACTTAGCTATGGCAGCCCTAGCAAACTAATACACCTATAAGCCAATAAACTGGATTTTGGTCAATGGAATATAATGAAGAATCTGGATAAATAAAAGGAATGACCTGAATCCTACCACAAAGTTTCTCCCATAATCCCACAATTTATATTATTTTGTTGTACATTTATATGTGATGTATTTATGTTAAGGTACCTTTCAATGAAGAACAGTTATTGTAAAAAACAAACAAACAAAAAAAAACAGAAAGAAAAAAAAAGTTAATAAAATGCAAATACAAAATACCAATATCAGAGAAGATAGAGGAAGGACATGTATTAGCTACAAGGATTAATAAAAAAGTAAAACAGATCGCACCACAGAAATGAGAAGAAGCTAACCAGATTTCTCAGAGATACAAAGCTATAGTTAATATTTTATTATTTTATAGTTTATTACTATTATTTCTACTACTATAATGATTACATATGCACTAACACAGTAGTTCCTACTGACTGTGAGAAGCATGGCTCATGCCATCCATTAGGAAAGACATCCCACTATGCATTACGAATGCCCCAAGATGACCTTCTGCCCACTTAGCTATTTCTCATGAACTTACCCCATGGCTTGTTCTATTTCAACCACATTGTCTCATTCTGAAATTCTATTAGGTACGTATTAGAACTTCTATAAAATCTTGCTTTTTACTTAACTTCCTCATGCTTTCTTCTTTCTTCTTCTTCGGATAATAAATTCTAAGAGAATTTCGCAACTCTTTCAGGTCTGTAGTTCATTCTAGCTAAATCCATTCTTTTAGTCAGTTCATTGATTTCTACTTTTTGATTGATTTTACTCTTTAAATTTGGACCATGTTACTGATTTTTATGATCTCTAATTGGGTCCTTTTCATAATTACCTGTTCCTGTAAACATCTCTATGAAAATATTAATTATATACATTTACAAGCATCTTCTCCATTGTTCTTGTTTCTTTGGTATTAATTTTTCTTTTGGTTGAATTTAGTGCCTTTCTTTGATGATACTGGTTTTTTTTTCTCAAATGTATGGTGATTCATGGTTGTCTCTTTTCTACATAACTGATCATCTTTATTCATTCATCTATGGGTACTTTTCGCATCTAGTGTTTGCCTCTTGTGATAACTATCGAAAGGAAGGATATACTTCAGGATGCAGTGTGTCAGTAACATTGCTTCCGGGTTTCGTTAGCTACTGGGGTGATGCTGTCTCCTGAGCCCAGCTATCCATATGTCCCACTTGAGCCTGTGGGTAAACACATGTGCTTCCCTCGCTCAACGTAAGTTGGTGGTGGGACAGGAACTGACCTGCTCGGTAGCTCTAAGTGCTGCTCCCCAGACCACCAGGACCCCTTCAATTCCTTTGTTTCTAAGTTGGAGGATTCCCAGAAGCATACAAGTCTTCCCACTCTTTCAGCTGCAATTTTCTTTATCAACTTGCATCTATATTTTCTTATTATTTAATTAACTTTAGTCTAGGAATACTTTGTCCCATAACTAGCATTTCATAGATTTGTTATATATATATATATATTTCAATTATTCTATGGTTTGGGGTAAAAAATTACATGCTTATGCCTGAGCTTAGTCTAGTGTCATAATGTGGGTCCCCAGAAATCTGTCTTTTAGTGATCCTCTTTACCCTCACACTGGAGTTGACAGCAGAATACAGGCAAGTGAAAAGTCCAACCACTAAGAGAAATATTTATTTTGATACATTGCTTTGAATGGTCCCTTCACACTACAATATATTATGTACAAAGACTAAATATCTATTGTAAAATGAAAAAGAATCTATGTGTTTCAGTGTTTTTCTTAAATATTACACCCTTTTCTTTGTGGAAGCATAGCAAAGTAGGAATCATATTTCTGTGAGATTTTTAAAAGGCTGAGCCCAGTAAATATTTCATTTTTATCTTTCATTGAGGTATAATTAAAATAAAAACACACATACATGGGCTGTTCAGACAGTATCCAGCCATGTAATTTGAAAAATAGAGGTATTTATGGCTCGATGTTTTCCTGACATCCCTCATATGTTAAGGGCTTGGTTCAATGAATTTTGATAATTGTATATACCCACATAACCATCACCCCAAATCAGATATTAAATATAAAACTAACTTTGCATTATTGAAAAAGCACACAAACTCATGATATATTATATTTTTTAAAAGATTGAGTTTGCTAGTATTTTGTTTAGGATTTTGTCACCTATATTCATGGTAAATGTTAAATCTGCAAACTCGAAATCATCTAAATAAGAAGGTTTCAGAGAAGTCATTCTTTATTATTTTTCTATTTTTGCCTTTTCCTATAACTTTTTTCTTGTAACACACAGCAAGATAATTTTATTACTTTTGAAACTTTTCAGCATGTCTCTTAGGCTCTTATTCTTTTTCTTATTGTTAACATTTACTGAACACTTACCGCGTGCCCAGTGTTGTGCTAAGTACTTTACATTATGATTATCACATTCCCTCATTTAATGCTTCAAACAATTATATTTGGCAGAGATTATTAACCTCCCATTTTTATAAATAAGGTAAATAATACTTAGAGGCATCAAAGATGTTACCCAAGCGCATAACTGATAGAGTTTGGGTTTCAACCAGTATTTTTATGATTTCAGCAACTGCCGTATTATTTTGTTTCCCAGAGTCATTCAGGAATTTATGAAAAGTATCTATTGAATATATTACCTCCCAATTAAGAGTGTATAACAGGTGTTTTCATTGCCCCAAAGTTTGTGAATTAAAACAACAGGAATTCGCTCTCTCACAGTTCTGTAGGCCGGAAGTGAGAACTCGAAGTGTCCGAGGGCTGCACTCCCTTTGGAAGCTCTGGGGTAGAGCCCATCCACGAATCTGCACTGCTGCTAACTGTCAGCACCCCTTGGCTTGTGGCAGCATCTCTCCAGTCCACTGCCACAGTACCTCCTCTATGTGCACGAGTCTTCTACACTCTGTTTCAAATCTCCCTCTGCCGCTCTCTTAAATACAAGAATACTCGTACATGTGATTGCATTTAGGGTCACCCGCCCCCGACCCCAGCCAAGTAATCCAGGCTAAACTTTTGCCTCTCAACATCCTTAACTTAATCATATCTTTCAGCATATAAGGTAATATTCAAATCTTTGCCCAACAAGGTAATATTCACAGGTTCCAGAGATGAGGAAAGGGATTAATTTTTTTGAGGGGAGGGTATTTTTTCAGCCTACCACAACAAGGTGATCGTAGTTGAAAACGGCATGCTTTCCAGATCACATGCACCTGTCTTCAGGTAAAATGCCATTGACTCGTTGGCTCTTAGGCTTAGCTCTACAAACGCTCAGTCTGTAAAATCAGCATCGTATCGTTTATTCTTGCCAAGTTCATGAGCATGTGAAGAAATAAAATGAGACATGACCTATAAAGCACTTTCTGAATGGCATCATGGAAAGAACATAGGGCCTAATTCTACAATCCAGGTTCTGGAATGAGACACTGTGATGGCATCCTGAGCCCTGCCATTTACTAATGTAGTGACCTTGGTCTTTTCATTTACAGGTATAAAGGGAAGGTAAGATACCTATTTCGCAAGGGTTTTTTGGTTATAATTAAATGAGATAATGCACGTTAAAATGGCTGGCATGCTGCCTGGCTCATAGTAATATTCATCATCTTTGTTCTTGGCTGAAGAAAAGGCCCTGTGCACACTCTCTGTATTGCCATGTTATGTAGATAAGCTTAGATCGGCAGTTTTCATTTTAAGCAAGAAGGACAAACATAGATAATAACTATTTAAATAATTAATAGGCTGGAACAAACCATTTACTGATGCTATGCATGGGAAATAAGAATTCTCTGCCATGACCCAATTTGTGTCCTTGGTCAATACATTTTCCCTTCTTTGTTCCAGGGAGGATTAATAATATTGTGCAAAAAAAGGCCTCGTCGGGACCCGGAAAAATGTAGACCAGTAAATTGTAGTTTTTGCCACTAAAGTTATTATTGTTTACTTGCATGCTAGAAGACACTACTGGTAGTAGTATCATTCATATATAAGAGCAAATGAGACTGTGATTCAAAGGACTAATAACTAACCCCGAGTTCATTCCATTGTAGTTCTATTCCCTTTTACATCTCTGGCTAAATGGCTCCATTCATTAGTCCTGCAGACCCGGAACATCAAGCTTATGGATTTAATTCCTAGGTGACCTTTCACCCATACCGCCCACATGATCACAGACTGAAGCCCTGATGTCAGGAAGAGGTCTTATAAATGGGGGCCTTTGACCAAAATGAAGGCTTGATGAGGGGCTGTTCTTAGTATTTAAAACAAACCCCTATTCTACTTCCCAGCATTTAATCGGTGGTGTTTGTCAGATTCAGTCTCCATATCC